>OMLP01046525.1:4746-22257 GCA_900302685.1 Spondyliosoma cantharus
GCCTACCTTACTACGGTAGGAAAGAGTCGTCGTTTGTGTTTTAACAATGTTCGCTTATGAGTTATTGATCCGGGAAGTTTGAATCTGTGAATATATTTCCAACTTCACCGAACTAAATCCTACCACATAAGTCAGTTACGTATCATATCAAAACCGGCTGAGCTCGCTTGCGTACCTGTGCTGTAAGTGTCATTCTTCCGTTTTGAGATGCTGCTGCTGTTTGAGAGGCTCAGGCTTTCATGTGAGATCATCAATGTGATAATGAGACTCCACCTGCGCGATGCACAAACTCACTGAAGTTTTATTCTGGAACAGAGACTACTGTGCACTCGGGTGGCTGTAATTCAAGGCAAGCCCACTGCGCTGCACTGGCGCTTTTTACATGGAACTTGGACAGGGCCAGGGGCACAAAGGCCACTGTGGCCGTACAATGATTTTTTTTTTTTCATGGGGCATCAAGGCCAAAGTGTGGGGCAGTGGCCGCCGTGAAATTCTGCTGCATGGTCAACCAGGTCAACCATGGTTGCTGTAAAGCTAGCCATCCCCCACCTACCTAATCTGCATATTGAGACTGAACTGCAATACAAACACAATTTGAAATAACACTTTAATACAAGGTGTTCATGCAAAGGTTCAAGATCATATGCCATAATTGCCATTAAATGGGGTGAGGGGCTCATGGGCGCAAATGTTGACATTTCCCAATTAACAGTTTGTGGTATTAATACTAGATATTAACATGTTCAGTATAAGAAAAGTAAAATGCTCAGTCTCAACTTTTCTCAAGATATAAGCAGTGGAGCTGTAATTTTTCTGAACTTATTGGCTTTTTAAAATGGAGTAAAAAGAGTAAAAAAAAATATCCCTCTATCTTGAAGACAATATCATTGCAGTATTATTTTGTATTTTTCTCTCTGCTAAGGGCTAGATGCACTGAAAGTGTCTGTGTGTGTTTTTGAAGTATACCCATTGCTTAAAATGCCCAAACATGCATTAAAAGCATTATGAGGCGTATCAAACTGCTGCCATGACACCTTAAATTCAACCTTGTTTTTATTTTGGAGCATCAAATCAGGAAGCAGTGACATAGCTGCATTTCTGCAGCTGTAATACCCACTTGGAGAGAGCTGAAAAAACATGAGGAGGGGGAGAGAGATCACAGCTGAGGGGTTGCGCACCGCTGTGCCTTGTGTGGACACACTGCTGTGAGATATCTCATCAGTAATGACCAAACTCAGCTATTGTGAAATCCCAATTCCATAACACACAGGTAAATCTAACGATTTTCTGTTGAGAGTGTGAGGAGGCAGGAGAAGAAAGAGTCAGATCGACAGAAGTGGGGTTTTCATTTGACACGCCGCATGTGTTGGGGGATTTTTGGGCACAACTGAGCACACTATAAAGGAATATCAGTTCTACATATGAAGAGCAACTTTTATCCAAAATGTCGGGCTGATTCTGTGATGTTGGCATTTAAGATCTGACGCCTGCAGTGTGCCATTGGAGAAATATAAGTCAATGTCAGTTATTGCTTTCAGTTTGTATGGGTCTTCACAATGTCACCCACCTTTTAATTAAGACTTAATTGTTATTGTAATATTGCAAAACTGGTAGGCCCCATTAACTTTTGTATTCCAGACCGCACATCTGCATCTGTTGGCCTGTGAACAGAGCTGATTGGGTGTGTCTTACAATTCATGTGCCAATGCTAATGTGTGTTGGCCCTACTTTAGCTAGTGGTATTGCACCTGTAGCTCTGTTTTAATTACAAAAACATCAGGAAAGGACAAAGGTAGTATCAAAAACTTTCCATCAGTTAACACAACTGTAGAAATAAAATAAAGAATAACACAATGACAATACTTCAGTCAAAAACAAAATACTCAAAACAGAAGTAGATTTTTTTTTTTTCAAATGAACTCAAGTATTACAGGTTTTAAGCTAAACAGGTACAAATAATTAATGAATCCAACCAATCAGATTAACATTGCTGCTACGTCTCACATGTACCTACCTCTCCCGATAGCTGGAGAATATTTGTGAGGTGCTGCCAGCAAGCCATTTCTGACAGAGGGCCTAGATGGACCCCGTGCCACGGAAATGTTTCAGAATCTTCATAACTTTTGTAGACTTCATGCTGTGTAGCCAGTCACAGTAACTATAGTAACAGCATAAGAAGATTGGATGCGCTATTGAAGTCAGCAGTTCATTCAGTACGTCATTTGCAAAGCGACAGTCTGTTTGTACCAAACACATTTTCTGTCGTCCCTGACAGGACGCCGTTAGCCCTGCGCCCTGCATCGAGCAACACCATTTTGGCAGCGCCCGGAGAAACTTTCTTGTATGTTTATCTGATCAGCTCAGCTGATTGGCTTTTATAGAGACCACTGATCAAGCAATTTCTACCACCGCACAGTATACACTGTCATATCGCCTAACCCTAGTCATACCTAAATCACAATATGATGATTTGGAGGTTAGAATAATGAGTCATGGGGATGTCATTACTATAACTCTGTTTTCAGATTTCCTATTAGCCTTGGTCCAAATATGTTAATGAATTTCTGTTTTTATTATACTCTGTTTCTGTGTTTATTTTTCAGTGCAATCAAGGCATTCCAGGAGGTGCTTTACATTGACCCCAGTTTTTCAAGAGCTAAAGAGATTCATCTGAGACTGGGACTCATGTTTAAAGTCAACACTGACTACGAGTCAAGCTTAAAGGTAAATCTATTCTGTTTATTTTGCTATGGTCGGGTTGGATTTTATATTAAACTCCACATCTTGCATCTTTTCAAGGTTATGTTCAGCATTTTTTAGTTAAATTGCAATGGCAGGAGTGCAGTTATTTATTCTTTGCAGTGATATATTGATCATAAAAAATGTGCAACTATACTGCTCTGTTAAAATAATATATTTGGATTGAATTGGCTTTCAGCAACAAGTAATGTGAAAAGTATTTAAAACTAGATTAGTGAACTGAGGAAATCATCATCATTATCATTTTGGATATAACTGCAACATGCTCATATTCTTTGTCAACAGAGACAGATACATTTCATTCCATTAGTGGCTGATAATTCAGAGAGAATGGGAAATGAGATTGCACTGTAGATTTGTAAATTGATGAGTTAAAAAATTGTAATACCTTCCTGAAATAATCACTGTCACATTTTTACTTAAATTTCCACAAAAGTTAAAGGATTGCAAAAATAATTTCCTGTGGGTTAGGGTTAGTTTTAAGTGCATTAACATGCTGTAATTGTGAACACAAAGAAGTGCATTTATTTGACCCATTTGTGTTAGTTTGAAATCATGTTTTCATAGTTAATACTGCAGACTTAGTTTTGCGAAATCTAAAATTGTTCTGCCAACACAGAATGTTTATAGATTTGTCTCTTTTCATGCTTCAAACTGTGTTGAGTGATAACAACATTAATGCAGTGGAATCATTTTCCATTCATGCCTAGTCCCCAGATTAACAAAGGCAGGCGGATCATCTGTCCCATGAGCTTAACCCTGTCTTCTGTCTCCTGACATCTGTGAGCCATAGATGTCCAGAACGCAGGCAGTACTGAAGGGCTTTCTGACAGGAGCCTATGGATCTATTGTTGTCTGGGAGTCCTGGTTTCATTGGGGACAGACTGCTACTTGATCCTGGGTTTTGTCTCACTCTAGACATTCTGTCACTGGGGTTTTCACTATGCATTTTAGTGCATTAGCAGAGCATTGTTTTAAATTTACACGTAAGAGGCTTTGTAATTAGTGGATAATTCCTGTTAATTCTCCAATTCTGGTACTTTTTCAGAGGAGTGTCTTGCCATAAAGCAAGGCACCTCTGTATGCATGTCATGTGCATTCAACTGTTCAGCCTGCCTACTTCACACTTGGCAGTTGTGCTACTGAGGACACAAGGTGCCGTGCTGAATTTTATACCATTTGGACACATGGCACATTCAATTTTATTAATCTTGAACAAACTCCAAACAATGCTCTGTGCAGTTGCCAGCGATGTGACCTCAGTGCTCTAGTTCATGGCTCTGCAGACTGAAGCTGGGCTCACGTGATCTCATGGGATAGCAGTTGTAAAAAAATTGAGATTAGCTTAGCGCAACAAGTTGTTCAATAAACCCATTGCAGTGAGAAAAAAATAATTTAGATTTTAAGTTTCTGTCAACATAGTATGCTAGCTAACGTTAGCCATCTCAATCAATGCTCACCGCGGTGGTTATGTCTGCAATACGTCTATTTTGAAATTACGACACTACGACATTCACTGCCATTAGCCCGAAGAATGCAGCATGTGGACACACACGGCTCACTAAACTCAGATTACACTGTAAAATTAGGCAGTGCTGATCAAATATCAATCAAGATTTTGTTACTGCATAGCCTCCCTGTATTGCATTTGTTGCTTCAAATGTTTTTGAATCATATTTTAGTGTACTGTTTATCTGTAAAAACAAGAATGTTTATGACCAGACAGTCAACTCATTTTCACCCCGGGCCACATCAACATTATGGTTGCCCGTAGAGGGCCGGTTGTAACTGTAAGACTGTATGAATGTAACTACTCCGTAAAATATTGTAACAAGTAAGTGTCTCTGCATTTAATTATCATTTATTCAACTGTACAAATATTGAACAAGCATTTACATAAATGTAAAAATATATTTAAGCACATTGCTCTGTTATTATAACTAATCCCTTTAATTTATCAGGTTAAGAAACCCACATTACTCCATCAATCAAAGAGCAAACTTTTCAAGTGAATAACAAAGATAAGACAAATATGATCACACACAAGTTAGACATCAACTTTGTTCAAAACGTATCACCGATGAGTTGGACAGAACTATGGCACACAAATAATTCTGAGCTGCTGAAACATGTGGGACATGTGTGGCATTTTAGAAAAACAAATAGCTGGAGACAGCCTTGGAGAGGGTAATTAGAGATGGTTTTGATTACAGTAAACATTTGATCACATACACCTGTAAACACACTGAATGTGGCATCAAAGCAGAAGGCAGTTCACGGTAAAAGTCCTCAATTGCAGCATCCTGGAACTTTGCTCTCAGGCCACTATCGCTCTGAAGTTCAATTAACTCCATCTGAAGGAGATGGGGTGCACTGTCGACGTCAACGGTGAAAGGACTAGCAAAGATGGCAAAGCCTGAGTGCTGTGTTCTAAAGTCAGAGAAGAGCCGATCAAATTCATTCATTAACCAGCTGACTTGAGTAGCCAACCGAGCGCATGAAAAAGCACCAGGAACTGAGGCTGAGATGCTTTGACAGGCAGGAAAGTAGGCAAGATTGTCCTGTTCCAATTGGGACTTCCACGGGTGCAGTTTTCACTGGAAAGCTGTGACCACGTTGGACATCTGTGTGATGACTTCACTAATCAAACCAAGCCCGTTTTTCCTCCACATATTGCAGGTGCACCATCGGTAGTTAGCCCCACCAACTTTTCCCAGGGTAATTTAGTTTTACTCACGGACCTTTCCACCATATGAAAAATGTTCCTGCCGGTCGTCGTCCCAAGAGCTTCTCGCTGACAGTGAAGTCTGCCTTCACGCCTTTTATGAAAGCGGACAGATGTGCTGTATCCGTGTTGTCAGTGCTCTCATCAACAGCTAATGAAAAAGCAGCTGTGTTGTCAGATTGTCTGTTAGTTCCTCAACTCGGACTGCGATGGTGTTTCTTGACAAACTGATATTGCTAAAAGTCTGTATCTGGTCGGGGCACACCTGCTCACATACCGCATGCAGCGCTTCAAAAATGCGCCCTCCGAAAAGCAGTTGGACGCTCGGGTGATTTCTTCAGCCACAATAAAGCTAGCTTTCACTGCTGCATCACTTTTAGCTTTGGTGAACAAATGCTGCTGCATCTGCAGTCTGCCTTTTAATTCTTGGACACCTTTGTGTTTTTCTTGGAGGCTTAATTTGGCATACAGCTCCGTGTTGGTGTCAAAATGCCGAAGTAACTTGTCCTCCTTCATCACGACACTTCCTCATAACACAGAAGAAATACCAGTTTTTCTTCTTGAACCACAAACATATATTTGCTTTCCCATTTTCATTAAATTGCCTTTCCTCTGCATAGATTTTTCTCGTCTTGGACATATTGGGATTATTTGTATATCTTCTCCATCACTTGTTAGAAATCCACTTTAGTCAAACACTGATATGGAAACATTGCAATCTCTTCTTTTCGTGGGTCACACAATGCATGTCGGGTTATTGTGTCATCGACATGCATTGTTTGAGATGTAGTTTGTGGTCACTGTACACCGTAAAGCAGTGTAGACCTTTATTTTATGACAATTATATACCTTTTAAGCTCTCGCGGGCCTTGAGTTTGACACATAGGATTTAGAGCATGTCACATGTAGACAGTTACACTCTTCACTGAGGGACAGGTCTGGTCCTCAGTGGCTGGACCCTCTGCAGCCATCTTCCTAATAAATTCTGAGATCCTGTCTGAAAATATTAATTAGAGGCAAAATCAGAAACTGTGGGGGCACCAGATCACACAAAATGGCAATTTCTACATCATACTTAGATAGATATTTAGATATGGTAGTTTGATTCCAATAAGATTTACCTAGAACCCAAAGAATTTTGTTGATGCAGGATGTAAAACCTCTTAAAATATCATTTACACTCATAAAATTATTTGGGCCCGAGAAGGGAACCTGCAAGGTCCCTATTGTTTTGGTAATTAGGGCCCAAGCACTGACCAGTGCGAGGACCTATTGTATCTGTAGGAATTCTTTCTTACTATTAATCTGCCCTTTAATCGCAGATTTGGAGGCCTGAACATACCCCAAAAGTCAATAATTTGTCACATCTGGCGAAAAATTTGATAATTCAATGTCACTGGGTGTGGGTGTGGCCTGGGGACTCTATAGCGCCCCCTACTGTAACGCCCTGCCTCCTACATGCACATACATGAATGATATTTGGTATGCATATTGATCATAAGCAGACGCACAAAAAAACGTCTTGGACCCATACCCTCAGTCCAACAGGAAGTCGGCCATTTTTATGTTCATTATCCGATTGACATGACATTTACTGCTCGTTTTCTCCACATCATACACTACAACATGACATGCAAGTAATAGGGGAGCATGCAATCATCGCTGGTTGCAGCTTTATTAGGGCCCGAGCAGGTCTCAACCTGCGAGGTCCCTATTGTTTTTGTAGTGACAATTTTTTGTCGCAAATGATCGCATTTTTCACTGCCTTAACATACCCCAAAACTCACCAAACTTGGAATATACGTCATACCTGCCGAAAATTTTCAGAATCTATTCTTGTCCTGAATTTCCACCACTAGGTGCCGCTATAATCGAGGAAAGTGTGTTTTGCTTCATAACTCCCATATACTTTGTCGCACATTCAAAAACGTTATATCCCCACATTCACTGAATTGTGATGAATCTTGTGATATAGGCCATGCCCATTTCAGCCAACCATTTTTTTACTCAAATTTGCGTAACATGTCCTGACAAAAAGTTATTAAAAGAATTTTGATATTCCAAACAATACTCAAATTATTAAATAACAACTTCCTGTATATTTTGCTAAAACACAAAGTGTTGCATATCTACACATTCGTCTGTCTCAATGACATCAAACTCTGGTGACTACTTCCCCATAAGCCATTAAGGCTCTGTGCAAAATTTTCGCTCTTCAAATTTAAGTATTTTATATCTCAACATCGGTTGGCTGGATTAAGACAAAACTTGATACAATGTTTGACAATGCCGTCCTGAGGACAGCTGGCAAAACTGTTATCAATCCACCTCTAGGTGGCGCTCTGGTGGCAGTCTAGCTAAATATTTGGCACTGTGCCCACACCATAACAATTGTGTCAATGACATTCATAGGCATGGCATAGACACATTTTTAAACCTGATATCTACGTGTTCCCTAAATTCCATTTGCAAAATCGCCAAAAATGAAAAACATACTTTTTCCAACTCCTCCTAGGCCATTTCACCGATTTGCACCAAATTTTGCAAGTAGCATCTGCGGACAAAACTTATCAAAAGCTTTCACCTACATCACACCTGGTGGCCATGGTGGTGCAGATCATTTTGAAAACCATCAAGTCATTATAACTTCCACATACAATTTACCATCTACTCCAAATTGCTCAAACATGTAGAGGGTATTGCCCTGAATACGTCTACGTGCCACACCCCGACGGCAGCATGCCCCGATGTGCGTGGACTGCGAGGGCCCGTTCATCGCTGCTTGCAGCTTTAATGATTTTTTTTCTTTGTCCCAAATGATTGCATTTTTCACTGCCTGAACATGGATGAAAACGCAATTTTATTTGGCAAACACATTAGGCTTGCCGAAAAATTTTACAATCTATGGTTGTTGTCAATTTTCACCACTAGGTGGCACTATAATCAAGGAAAGTGCGTTTTGCCTATAACTCCCATATACTTTGTTGCACATTCAAAAACCTTACATCCAAGCATTCCCTGAATTGTGCTGAATCTTGTCATATAGGCCACACCCATTTCCGCCTACCGTTTTGTTTTACCGCAAATTGCCGAAATGTCGCAAACCTACTTTTTTCAAACTCCTCCCCGGCAATTTCACCGATTGGCACGAAACTTTGCACACAGCATCTATGGACACTCCTGACAAAACGTTTTGATATTCCAAACAATACTCAAGTTATTAAATGACAACTTCCTGTAGATTTTGGTCAAAACAGGAAGCGTTGCATATCTTGACCAAATACCGTCCGATTACCACAAAACTTTTGCCTATTGTGTTCCATGGCTCGATGAGGGTTTGTGCAAATTAGCCAATAGGTGGCAGTGCTGCCTTGCTAATGGATACAAACCTCTGTTTAAGAGTCTGTAGGGTCACACAGTGTCGTCCTCTCATTATTTGTTCTTTATGTAGATTGACTTCTTCTGACGTCAGCGTACATTATTTAATACTGGCGGGAGCAGGCCACCAAATTATAAAGGAACAACTTCCTCATTCCGATTTGGACCAAACTTCACATGTTTGATAAGAGTTCAGCTCTGAACACATAGGCCAATGTATAGTTATAGTCACAGCGCCACATGTCGGACACAGGAAATTACATTTAACCCCTTCCTGCACTGTCTGAAACACGGACAGTTAATAGATACGTACACAATAATCGGGCAACGGGGCCAGGTACACGGCTTGCCCCGACAGCAGCATGCCCTGACATGCGTGGACTGCAAGGGCCCGTTCTAATGAAAACACTGCAATGGGAGCTAGCACTTGTCCAGAGGTAACTCATCCCCCTGCCAGCACCCAGTCTCTGTCCAAAATACTCTGCTGCTGACCTACTTCCCTTTCCTCAGAGCTCTGATTTCACTGCCAAGGATCCATCTGGCAGCCAAAAGAGAAAGTGATATTTTATGGATACCCTGACATCTGTGTATTAATGCAGTTACTCCATTTTGCTCAGTGAAAGAGTTGGTGATCTGACTGTACAACATAGATTAGTGTGTGTTCCATCATACTTGCAGGTCATATAGGTCGACTGCGAAAGCAGGCTAATGTGAACTTTTTTTTTGTGGTGGCTGGAGGAGACAAATAAATGAGTGAGTGAGTGAGTGAGTGAGTGTGTGAGTAAATTAAATACATTTGCAAATTGCCAGGACTGCATGGAGAAAGCACGGGCAGTGACGCGGCCACTTCAAGTTACAGCCAGTCATCTGAAGGATGCTTCTGAAGGGTTAGGGTAGCAACATACGACAAAGATCACAAGGGGACATTGAGCTCTTGATCTTGAAGTGTTGCAGGGGGATGTTTTAAAGTCTCGGAAATTGATACCAAATCCTCAGTATGAAGCGAAGTATGGGATTACTGGTAAGGCTTGTTTGGAGAGATGAGCAAAGTGTGGCAAGATGCCACACAGAGGTGATAGATTGAGCCTCCAGTTGGCACCATAGGGTATATGGAGCATGCAGCCAGAGTGAGAGAGATTAATATAAAATATAAGGTAGTGAAATTTAATTTGTATCTCCGAAGAAAGGATCTACTGAGTCCTTATTATTCCCCTGATAAATGTCATGATGGCTTGACTAAGTGATCTAAATAAGGATTTGGGTATAAAACTAGGCTGGACTGATATACTGTAAATGAAGAAATTTAGGTAAACTATTCATTTTAACAGGGTTAATCCTGCCAATAATCATTCATGGTAAATCACACCACCTGTCAGATTTCATTTGAGAGAGCAGGGGAAGTATTCACACCAAGGTAAATTAGACCAAAAACAGCATATCTAAAGAGGCAAGACTGACTGCTGGAGCTGTAGCAGAGCTGGATTTATCGGGACACATTTTGCTCTTCTGAAGATAAAAGTTGTATCCAGAAAAGGAGCCAAAATTCTCTTGAATTAAAATAATAGCCAGCAGAGAGAGAGTGGCATTTTTGATTTACATTCATATATCGTCCACGTAGCGTATATTGTATATATAATAGTCACTGTTTGTTTATTGTTTATTGTCTCAATGTATGCACCAATGACAAATTCCTCGTTGGCGTAAAACCCTTCATGGCAATAAATCTGTTTCTGATTCTGATGTACAGGGACAACTCCACACATCCTCGCACCTTGAAAGAAGGCCACCTTGAGGTGGGTAAAGCTTCAGAAAGAGGCTCGATTGGCTGGTCACCTCCGGAGACAGTATCAGAGCTACAACAGAGGAAAGATGGCATCTGTGTGAATGGAAAAGCCAGAAGCACAGATCAAGCGTGTGTCGGTCTGATTGTGTTCACAGACTGACAGCTAAACAGATCCTTCACTCGTCAAATTAAAGAGAAATGTCCCACACTTCAAACTAAAAAGCAACGTTACAGGACCAAACAACAGTAATTTGGTAACTGGTAGTGTCTTTGGCAACTTATATGAGGAAAAAAATACAACAGTTATACGTAGAAATCCTCTGTCATCCTGTCTGTCCTACTGACTCTTTGTCACATTTCTGCCCAAAAAAAAGCGTCCGTCCCCAGCAGCAGAGCCAGGCGGCTCCTGCAGTTGAATGGCGGTGATTATGTGATGCTATTCTGAGCAAAAAACTTTAACTCGCTGTGTCCTTGTCACCTTCCACTATAGAGTTGTTGTAGTTACTGCCTCTAGCAACTTGTATTGCAAAAAGTCACCGCGACTGTCAGCCCTTTGACCAAGACTTTGGTGAACTTTCCCTCAGAAAACAGCATCCACCCCCAAGTTAGAGGGTCAGACATGGTCTGCTATTTACTGATGTAATGTAACGTAATTATGTAATTTAGAGCAAATAATATAACTTTGTCATTTTACAGGATGCATGGTGGGTCAGGATCTCAATCACAACACATTATAACCGCATCGATATGATTCAAAGAGTTGGCTGATACATATTTAGATTAACAGGTGGAAACTGGGGGAACAAACAAAGGCAGTGTAAAGACGAGCATTCATTGCTCTGATAATGCAGAGTCTTTGTGTGAAATGGCTAATGGTACAGATGGAGGCTTGAGGGTATGTGTACGGATGGTGAATCCAAGGGCAAAATTCATTCTCAAAACTAAATTTCTTTTCAGATAAATAGATTTATAGAAAATAGATAATCTCATTTGATGCGCTCAAACACTATCTCGGCATCAAGGGAGCTAACTACTTCAGAAGTGTTTCCTAGAGTAAACCTAACCCAACCACCATGCGAGGATCTTTACAACTATGTTAAGGAGGCCTAGCAACCTGTAAGAGCCACACAGAGTAGCAACCTTCTGCTGGAGCTATGGGAGCCTGTGTGAAAGTGGGTGGAAGACGTCGATTTTCAAGTGATTCGTTGTACATAGATAAAAGCAGAGGGGCCAGTTTGGCGAAAAACAAACAAACAGCAGAACAAATGTCTGGGGCGTTACTGCTCTGCATGGAACTGCTTGCTTGAATAACCTTGTCAAGAGTGAGAGGAGAGTTAAGGCCATCTGCAGTCTCAGATGCAACTGAAGGAGTCACTAATTAACCTCAAAACTGGGTCATACTTGCCTGTTTGGTGGGAACTCTGATTTATATAAGTATGAGTAAAAAGATTAAAAGGTATCATTAATCCCTGACGAGGATCACATTTTAGAGGAAGAATCTAGGGGATTAAAAGGGAGGCAGCTTGCCTTGTCGCTGTGCTTATATAGTGCCATGTGAGCACAGAATTAAACGCTCTGCATCTTGAGTAGACAAGTGGTTGAATTCAGATTGGGGTTAAAGCGCAGTTTAGTACTGAAGACAGATTTAAAGTACACTAATGGTCTAATTCAAGTATAGCTTTAAAAAGTTAATCTGATCTAGCTTTATGGGACAGCAGAGTCACTCGCCATCTTCCGCAAAAGACTCAAGACTCACATTTAATCTCAGGCAGCAATGTAAATGAAGAAATAATTGATGCATAAAGGAATACAAAAGGTGTACATGTGAAAAGAATGAATAAAACTTAGGATGTTTATATCCCCAGGGGTCAGCACAACCATTCACAAACATGAAATCTATAAAACACTTTGCCATAGCAGAGGGAGGCTACACACTGGGGACAGAGCGGTCTAAGGATGGATCAATAACCCAATTTAAGTGCCCTCAAAATATCAGAAAACGAGGCAGCAAAGCCTACTGAGTAAACTGTTCGCAAATGCAATATCATTAAAAACTAGATGCGCATACATTGACTAGTACAACAGGGCTGTGAAAAAGGGTACCAGTAATGATTAAATATATCCCATTTTTAGCAGATTATAATAATGATCATTATTTTAACAGAGTGTTTAATTAAATGGTAGGCTTCTGTAGATATCAATTCCTTTTTGATTTGGCTGGCTAGTTGTGGTGGGGCTTATCAACCCAGTTGCCCAGGTGAGCCAATTAGGCTGGGTAGCTGTGGGGATTCAGTGGGGATTTAAGTGCTAAACAATTGGGAAGTGAAGGTGTGAGACCTGACATTGTAGTCACCTTCTTGTTTGGAAGATGGACAGCCATTACCCCCCGTTTTGATTTCCTTTTGACTAACTTTGAACCACCAATAACAACTTGAAATTGAACTACTATGATAAGGTTGGAGGTTTGATCTCCCAGCAGCAAGTGTCAAATTGGCCCTGATGGCTGTACCATCAGTGTGGGAGTGTTTGTGGATGCCTAAGCAAAGACACATTTTGGGGCTCTTTGGTGAGGAAGGATGGTATCAACCCTGATGAGCAGGATGGCACCTTTCATCCCACAGCCTCTGCATGACTGTGTGAATGTGCCTGTGAATTGGTGAATATGATAAGCGTGGTTGGTAAAAATGCTATAGAAATGCAAGTCCATTTCCCATTGTAATGTATGAGAGTAGGAGGTAATTGCTACACTTCAAGGAATATCTCTATTCGTTCTCTCTCCAAGATTGAGATGTTCAGATGGATATCAATCTGTATATTTCAACCTGGGAAATGAAAGGTACAGGATGAAGCAGATAATGTCCAAATAATTAACAAATCAAATTAACCAACATCCTCCATTGCTCAAATGTTTCTTTGTAATTTGTGTTCAGGGAATTCTGGCTGTCACGACTCTCAAGCACATTTTTTTTTTCTTATTTTTCATAAGAATCTTAATCAAAGACAATTCCAATGTATCTTGGTTACTGATAACCACTGCTGCCATATTTATAGTACAGCACACAAGAGCACTAACACAGTTTGAACACAAATGTGAGTCTAGAAATAGAAGACACTTGGGAGACAGAGAGATAGAGAGATATTGGAAGGAAAGGGGGAGCATTTGCATAACAGCAACACATTAAATAATGCTGACATAATGCAGTTGGAAGTTGATTTACTCTTTAATGTATACGCCTTAGTCAGACATTGAACTGACCATGGCATTCTCTGCATGCACCACAGTCCAGGCATTGACCCAGAAGTTGTCCATGACATAAATCCATAAAAGTCATCCATGTTTTCACCGTTAGTTGTGCAGCCCATTTGCTGCTTCTTAACTATTTTGGTATGTGATGTAATTGGTCAACTGGATGAAGGTTCAGTAGCAACTAGCTGAAATGGTGCCTATTGCCACCTGCTGAGGTGTAGTCAGAGATACTTCCATCAATAAATTGATTCTCCCTTGGTGTTTGTATACTGGGATAATGGCAGAAGTCCAACTTAATGGCCTAATCGAGCTCTGACTGTGGCTCAACTTAAGTGTGCATGGAGACGTACTGATTGACATTATACGTCTTTATGCTTAGTGTGAATACTGACTCAGCATTTGGATTTTATAGTCTCGACCTCTGGGTATGTGATAAATAACATTGCTTGCTTTCGCGCTATACTGTGTTATATTCTTATCACTTAGAAATATTTGGAACATGAGGAATTGGAAATGGGTAGTGCTAAATAAAGGACACTGTTGGGTTAAATCCCTGGATTACCGTGTATTCCTCTTCATCAAGGAAGATCCAGCTGTTGCACTATTCTGCAAGCTACTAGAAGCTCCCTCTGCTTTACACTGTGCACGCAGAATTTTGTGAGAAATCTACCCCTAGCAAGCCATCGATTATTGTACACATCGCTCACCATGAGAGAGTGCAGTAGATCGCAGCAGACCAACCGCATTACCATGCATTTTCTTCAGAAACTGTAAAGTTGCCTAGTTTGATTTAAAATGCTGCATGACACAGCAGCCTTCAACACATACAGCAGCAGTCCTTCCAATCAACCAGTGTGACCCAGGCAGATAGCTCCACTGTACCTTATCAAGAGCCTCCCGCTCCAGCAGGTCCTGCACTGCCAGTAACTTGATGCTGGAAAAAGAGAAAGAGGATAAGTTTCATACATATTCACATTTTGACTGCGTATTTACCAACATATCCACACCAAGCCACTGACATCCACTAACTACAAACTGTTTAATTGGCTGAATCATATTTGACTGTTGTGACTGTTTGAGACTGAATTTGCATTCTAATCAGAGGAAAGAAAATCTGTCCATCTCACGCTGAGGGAGTTTGGACCAGTGTCCTTAATTCAGCCAACGGCGTTAGTGCACTGTGAAGGAGGGGTCTTGACTGTCCAAAAAAAACTGTTTTTTTGAATGATTTTGCAGACCAACAGTCTGCACGATAAAAAGCTAAATATTTCTGAGAGTGCTCTCCCCCCACCCCGTCATTTGGCTCTGAAGAGAAACTGCTGTGACATGTCATTTGTGCAGGCAATGAGGAAAGTATCTGTATTTCATTTGATCAACATCTTTCACAAATGACCCTGATGCATGAAGGAAGTTTAGTAATAAGAAGATAACAAAATAAGTTCCCAAAATCCTGCTAGCTAACACCCAAAATCTTCTAGAGCTCAATCTGAGTTGCTTATTATATCAGAGCCAGGGGCGTTATTTCACTGATTTACTCAAGACATTATTCTAATATACATACTAACACACACCCTTAGCTCAGTCTGCAGTACCATGTGCTGAATTGATTCACTGTGGTGTAACACAATATAATGAAATTGGTGGCAATGCTTTGACCCCATTCACCTCCAACCTACTAATCCGAACTCAGCCAAACAGAAAATCACATTGCATAACAGTCTTTTATATTAGTGTTGCTGCTGCTGTTGTGCATTACAGGAGCTCTGTTACCACTCCAGACTTACTCACATTTGCTTTGCTGAGTGTTAACTTTGAGGCTTAATGACCAGCCCCAGCAGCAAGTGTAATGTAGTCAGTCAGCCCTTGTGAAGGAGAACCAAGAGCAGTTACAACACAAATCCTTGAAATGTAACACCTACTGCAAGGGCTGTGAAGCTGTCATGGTCAAATCCAGCTACGCACTTTATGTATGTGAACTGACCACCATGTTGATTCTGTTTTGCAGCATTCAGGTCACACACAGAAGATGGCAGTAACCTCTTAATCCGAGAATAGTATAACTTAATGTCCTAGGT
The DNA here is from genome assembly GCA_900302685.1 of Spondyliosoma cantharus. Lineage (NCBI taxonomy): Eukaryota > Metazoa > Chordata > Actinopteri > Spariformes > Sparidae > Spondyliosoma > Spondyliosoma cantharus. Next base: position 20,715 of record OMLP01046525.1, read on the forward strand.
TTTACAGAATGTTTTAGTTGAAGGTACAAAAGCCAAGATTTGCCAATCCATGGAGCCCAGAAGGTTATTCCATACCAACTCACCCAAATTTCTGATTTTTTTTCAGTGCATGCCATATTTTCTTGTGAAAAAATAAATAAATCATCTAAAATCTTCTATTAAATTCATGTGACTGCAAAATCCTTAAGCAGTGCTTCAAATACAGTTTTAGTTATGAATTCTTGAAGTTTGGCTGTCAGAGCAAAATTTCTGCATTTTTCAGCGATTTGTTTTCCTTTTAAGCGGATTGCTATTTTTCATATGATTGGGTTGAAATTTGTCCTTAAAATCCAAGAAACCATAAGGATATTTGGCAAAATGTATTCATTTCAATAGTTGTTGCTGAATGGTAACAGCAAATCGCTTTTTATTAACAATAAAAAAAATGTTTTACCCAAACAAAGAAGCTCTCATTTTCAACAATTCATGTCTCCACTAGTTTTCACTTTCTTGAGACCAAATTGTGTAGTAATCATGTAATTCTAACACATCATTGGTCCTGCATAAACAATTGAGCAGCAGTGGGTAGTAATGCGCTACACTTACTCTTACTACTTACTACTTACATCTACTTAAGTAACTTTTTGTATAAGCTGTACTTGTAAGAGTAGTTTTAATGCAGCATACTTTTTACTTTTACTTGAGTATGTTTGTGAAGAAGAAACGCTACTTTTACTCCGTTACAGTGAGATACATTCCGCTCGCTACTTTTATTTTCATTCATCTGTTATTCAGCACACAGCGGTTTGTTTTGTTTTGTCAGAGACTTCCACCAAAGGCTCTGTCACATGACTCTTCTTCGGCAATCAAACAGAGCCAAGTAGTCACATGACCACACACAAAATCTCCGTGGCCCGCACAGAAGCAAAGTGACTGAAAGCAGAAAACGATGGCGGAAACAATGGCGTGTGATTCTGAATGAGAAGAGGCAGAACACCCCTGGCCTCACATTCAATCTATGTTTACCTGATAGACTATAAAAAAGAACAGCTATGTCATGCGCTGTCACATGTGTCTACTTAAACATGTCGACATGTCAGCCAACAAGAACTCCACTTCCAACTTGAGAAAACATGTTGCGGTAAGTTGTATATTATGTGTTTTGGCTGTGGATAGGCTAACGTTAGCCTGTTATAACGGCATAAATAACTGTCAATTGTACATTGCTTTGGAGTAAGTTACTGTCACACTGCAGCCTCACACACACACACACACACACACACGCACACACAGACTTAAGAGTCTCACAGAAAGCAAAGATCACAAATTCTTTTGCTGTCCCTCCACAACAGCTCTGCCATAAATTCTGTCTTTACAAAGATAAAAAAGTAGTGGCTGAATTTGCCTTAATTTATGTTTTCTGTTATGCTATTTTAGTTATTTTGCAAAAATGTAATTTATTATTGTTTTAGTTAAAGAATTTGCACATTGCTATTTCATGTTTTGTCTATTTGATTACATTCATGCTCTGATTATTGAAACAATAAACAGAAGTTACTCAGTC
>OMLP01046526.1:1930-12290 GCA_900302685.1 Spondyliosoma cantharus
TACATATATATATATATATATATACATATATATATATACACATACATACATACATACATACATGTAATATATATATATATACATACATACATACATGTAATATATATATGTGTGTATATATTACATGTATGTATGTAATATATATATATATATATATATATATATATATATATATATATATGGACTACATAAATCTTATTGTTTTAAATTTCATCATTGATATGTTTATTTTCTTTTAAACTAATTAATCAACTGCTACAGTTACAGTGTTGTCCAATACTAAATCTAATGGTTATCAGAACTGTGTATTGATCTGCTGATTATTTGTTTTGTCTATATAATGACAGACAACAATACATGTAAAACTCCAGGCTTTGCTACTTTTATTTGTCATGTATGACAGAACATGAAGAGTCTTTGGGTTTTGGACTGTTGGTTGGTCAAAGAAGCTGATTTAAAGATGATGTCACTTTGGGTTGTGGGAAATTGTGAAGAACATGTTTCACACATTTTTGACATTTATAGACTAAACTTTGAGTCTGTAAAATAATAGGCAATAATGAGTTGCACCCTTACAACGGTAACCAAAGATATTCTATGTATTACAGTGTTCAGTCAAGTATACATTACAGTCTCACATTTGAGAACCATCAGATTTTTGGCTTTTGTTCTTCAAAAATGACTAGAAAGATTCATCTACTATCCTGATAGTTTCCGTGTGCCCTGTGTAAAACTTAGGACGACTGGAGCGAGCCGGTGCCTGGACAGGAAGTGATGGTGATCATGTGTGGAAGTGGAGGAGTTTCCTCCAGAAGAATGAGCCGCACGTCTCTCTGCAATCAATCCCAGATATTACCCCGGTATTTGTCAGATATGCTCTCTGCCACCCAGCCACCCGTGACTCATTCCGTCATTACATCAGAGAGGTCACGCCCACTCCGCCCCCGCCTGCACCGCCGTTCCTGGTCTGATGGCGGCCTAATGGCCTGCTCTCTCTACACTGCAATTAACCTTTTTATTGGCCACCTGCCAGCCAGCTGGAGATACATCAGTGGTTGTGCATGTGTGTGCGTGTGCATGTGTGTGTGGAGAACCATAAACGCAAAAGCTTAATGTGTTCAACACTGTGGCTGAAGCTTTTACATCTATGAATTTCAATGTGAAAAGTGTGTCAGTGTGTGTCTGTGTGTGTGTCAGTGCCTATAATAGCTGAGAGATTTCACCTGCTCCCCTCTTCAAGTAGAAATTGATTGGATCTAACAGCACATCATGGTTGACCCAGTCAGATCCCACTGGCTGTGAGGCCGTCTGACAGCACAACTTTTCTTGGCAGAGCACGTGAAACGAGTCCCCTCTGCGTTAGTTATCGATGCAGCTTTAATGACACGTATTGATGAAGCGCCAGGATGGATTGAAGATGTGTGCATACTGTATATGCAGGAGTAGTTCAGGGTAGTTCAGCGAGAAAGATAATTCTGATCAAATGACAAAATACTATAAACATATTCTGTGGTTACTGAGCTCTCTGCTTCTGCTTGAGGTGGTGAAATAACTTTGTTGAATTAACTTGTGTTGTTAGTCTTCTTGCACTTTACATTTTGCTGTGGTTTATCGTACATCTGATCTTTTGTAACCAAACCACTTCCACACCAGAGACGTCTCTCCCCTTACAACTCCGCCACCCTGAAGCCAGAAACAATGACGCTCTCGTTTCCAGGCATGCTTGTTTTTGCTGTGTGTGACGGTGTGACCTGCCATTATCACAATATGAATTGTTTTTATCATAGTAGAAAATAAACCTGTGTTATTGAGACACATATGGAATGGCACACCAGCAGTATATACAATAGACTTCTATTTTTGTGTAAGGTCAGGAGCGTTGCCATGGTAACCACGGGATCTGCCGTCACTAAGGATAATTTATGGGAAGGCTAAAAATATAAAAAAAGTAAATGTGTCAAAAGCTGCAACAATAAATCATCTAATAAATGAATCGCCAGCTGTTTCGATGATCGATTAGTCTGAGTAATAATGCTATTATAAACTAAATATCTTCGTGTTGTGGACATAACTAGACTTCTGAATATGTAATCTTGGGCTCTGAGAAACACTGATAAAGCTTTTTTCACCATTTTCTGACATTTTCTAGACCAAATAACTGATCAATGAATCCAGAAAATAAATGACATATCTGCAAGTCATCATTACTTGCAGCTATTTAATATTTAGAAATTGGAACAGGCATATATCTTCCTCTCTGTTGCTGCTGGATCAGCAATACGTGAGGCAGCTGTACCGAGTAAACAAGTCATTATTACATCTCCAGGGTTTTCGCAACTGTTAAAACTTTTACCTGAAACTCTAAGCACCTCATTAGGTCTGTAAATGCGAGACAGAAGGCATAACAAGTGGAGTGTCATCGCTCACAGTTTAATCAAAGCCTGTCCACTGGTGTTTAACATATCACAGATAAATATGTAGAAATATCATTTGGCCTTTCTCCTCTGAAGCATGTGTACCTACTGTATATGTACGCTTCTAAGTTCTGAGAAATCACGCCTCCCGTGCAGTTATAGACAACTGAACTCTTTGAGGAAAGGTAGCAAAAAAATCTTCTCAATCTCTGTGATGGTAATGTGCTGGCTCATTAACTTGTAATTCAAAAGCCTATGAAAAGAAACAGAATCACAGCCAGACAGTTAGTTCACACAGGCACTCGGTATCAGAGAGGCTTATACTGTACTGTCCCATTGTCAACAAGAGGCCTCTCTGGAGCGTCTTAAAACCTGGCAGAGCACCGCTGAGCAGAAGAAAGCACACAGTAAATGCATTCTGTGACTCCTCCAGCTGCAAATTGAATTTCAGGGCACGACTTGACTCAAAACACCTAATAATCCCACGTCACTTGATGTTCCCCAACCGAACAAGGTCACATTGTAGGACTAGTGATGAAAAAAAACAAAAAAAGCAGGCTCTTTTATAAGCATTTATCGAGTAGGGCGAAGCATTCAGGCTCCGGCGAGGTGCAGGAATTTACAGAAGCAGAAGTACAAATGGTTCAAGCTATTCAAGGACAAAACACAATCAGCAAGGGAAAGCAACCACAGAACCTTTTCACACCCATCATGTGGTTGTGCATTTGCAGTGGAGCCAAGGAGAAACAACCATTTCAAGGAAGGAAATCTTTTGTAAAACAAACTGTAAATTGTCTTGCATCATTTCTTCACAACTGGAAACAAGGCGAGGATGAGAAGATGTAACAAGGACTGACAGAGGCGTTTCATGGTTCTTTAAATGCTATACGTCTAATTTATGTGATTTATGCTGTAGGACATGCATTTTACATACTACTGTTATTTTCCACTTACATTCATACAATTATATTCAGTTATCGTAGTTCATTAGAACTGAGAAGAGCTGAACTAGGGGTTTGGTGAGGTCAGTACTCCTTACAGCTGTTTTTTAACTAATCAATCAGCATGTTGTTCACATTTAAAATGGTTATTGAGGGAGGTCTCATCAGCCAGGACAAGTGCAAACACATGTGTACAGGTGTATTTTGGACAGAGGTATTAAGAGAATAGAAGGCAAAAACTAATCAGTAAACTGTATTGATATATCTGCCAGCCCTTACCTGCTACAGACAGACGGGCCGTGCGGCTGGAAATGGATCCCAAGTTGTCTATCGTGGCGACGCACTGATAGGTCCCCTCGTCGGGCTTATTGTGCTTCGAGTGAACCACGTGGTTGAAGAACAGCGAGCCATCGGGAAGTATGTTTCGTCTCTCGTCTGAAACCAGGCTCATGAAGGTGCCGTCTTTCTTCCACTCGATGCGTGCCGTCGTAGCTGCGTCGCTGTGGGCCGAACAGTTGAGCAGTGCAGAGTTTCCCCGGATGGCCAGCGTGTCCTGCGGCTCCACCGTCAACCAGAAGGGGCTGAAGGGCTGCGCCGCTGAACCTGGAGGGGCAACGGAAGAGAGCAGAACAGAGACATTAGTTGGATGTGCTACACAGACTGTATGTCATGTTTTAGAACAGGAGCACTCAGGTAGAAGAGCAGTAATTAAATTCTTGTTGCTGTCGAACAGCTGATCTGTTCCATGGTCACTGCAGTGGATGCTAATACTGATATCAATAGTTTTTAATGTGATGCAGCACGTGTCTTCTTTTCACCAGTTCCCAAGGTCTGATCATACGATCACTTGTTAACAAAGAATCTGTTTACATGCGAAATGCAACATTCGGTCTTCTTACTTGTACTTATACTTGTTGATGCCATCAATTTCAGAATAAGCATAAATGTATAGTAATCTATGACATTAATGAGGCAAAACACTAAATATTCATTGGCAAGTTATCACATTCAGTTCTATGCAGCTCCCCAACCGTTAAGGAATCAGGGCTGTACAACGAAACATGGGCACAGTGCATGTAACTGCTGTAACAGATGAGTATTTGATGAGTATTTTTAGGATTCAAGGGAGCTGTAAAATGCTGACTATTACCCTGGAATACACGGAACTACCACTCTGAAAGTTCAACCACATGGAAAGTGACAGCGAAATCACATCTCCTCAGACGTCATCGACTTCAATGGCACATTCTAAGTCACTCTCACAAAATCTGCCGGTGGCTCAAATGAAAGGACACTACAGGACTCCAAATGCTCAATGAAATGTTTCCAAAGCAAAACATCTTTTTGTTCACTCCATCTTTTCAGCCGCTGAGCCTCAGTCTATCCCGGAGACTCCGAGAGGCTTTTCATTATGAAACCACAAGCCCCGATGGAATTGGACGAGAGGAACTGACAAATTTAACCCAGTCTAGCCTCCCTGGCAAGTTAATATCACGTCTTGCTTTATTATAAGTAGAGAGTGCAGAGGAGGAGTAAACACTTTGGAACGCGGTTGCCATTTCCTTTCCTCGAGCATAAATGGCAACATGGCACTGACATGGATAGCACCAAAGTCAGTGCAATTGCTTTGCATTTGTCCTCATCCATTATTCAAGCGCTCCAACCCTAAGAGTCACACAGTAGTATTGTTTAGATAAATAACACCAATTATCACTTCTACAGGGATGGAGGGGAGCTCGAAAAATAATTAAGAGGGTATGAAGGTATTTTAATAATGCAGCGAATGGAGTGAAATAAGTGGCTGAATGTTAAATGTAGTTTAAAATATGCCTGCTCCCTTCCAAGGAAATGGCAAGTCTCCAGGGTAGAGCAGAGAGAGCAGAAAGACACCGAAAGAGAGGAAGACAGAATCAGAGAAAGAAGGGGGAGGAAAGAGAGATGCTATGTCAATGGTTCAGCTATTTAACTACTCGGGAGGTAATTTCTCTACCTTGCGGCGCCAAGTCTCTGGTGTGATATCCACAGAGAGAAGCAGCGTAATGCGTGGTCCATTACAGTGGCAATATGGCTGCTTGTCCTCAGTGCACTTAGTTCTCTTGAAAGCGCAAACAATTACAGAAAATGACTGAATGGAATAAATATTTTCCACTTCCACATGAGGGAATAAAAGGTACAGCGTTCCAACGACGATGTCCATCGTATTCACACTGATTCACCGATGGAGAGCAGAAATAAGGGAAAGGACTGCACAAAGGACAGTGTTGGACCTTGGACACTCTGATGCATCAAGACAAGATCGATTAGTATGGTCCCTTTTCAAAAAGCCATAATAATAATTAGGAATGCTGTCTTGCATATATCCCTGTGTGACTGCTAGAGTGTCATCTTTACAGAAGGCACACTGTTACACTGGAAAGTTTCAAATCAGATTTTTAGTGTGCAGCTAACGAAATCTGCTGATGCAATGAAGCTCAAGTGCTCATGCAAACAGTATTTTATTTTGGAAATCCCTTCAGGCAGAAGTGGGTGCCAGGTTCAAGTGACTAAACAGAGGAAGTAATAAAATATACCACCTCCTAAGCCAGCACAACATTTTGGACTGTAACTCTTAGCAGTAAGCGAGGGGCTTAAAATTAGACTGAAGTAAGCAGCTGATTTCAGGAAATCAATAAATTCAGAGGGGCCTCGTGTACATATTGGGCAGTATGTGACAACACCAGCTAATGTATTTTACTGATGGTGTAGATGACAGATGGAGAGAGACCAGAGTGGAGGAGCAGTGGGGGGAATTTGTCAGTCCTGCAGACCAGAGGCACCATGGCATGCTTAATCATCTCTGCTGGAACAGTGGGTGTGTGGGTTGGGCAGAGCTTCCAGACCCTCGCCTGGCTCTTTTCCAGTCAAAAGACTATCTTCAGCTGCTCTTTATCTGAGGAGAAAACTGAATGGGCTTGAAGGTCCTGCGGCATCCTATCAGAGCCAAAACAGCCGCCTTTAGCAGCTTTTCATTCCCATCGTCGGAGCAGTAGGGGAAGGCTTAGCTTCGGCTCTACTGTCGGACAAAATGGCGAACCATCTGCTTTCAGTTGCAGATGGAACATCCAGTCAGCGGAGCAGAGCAGGGGAAGGAGAGAAAGGTGGAACTGGAGATGAGGATACGATTAGGGGTTATGATGTGTTGCTGACAGGCTAATGGGGCTCGCTGGTGACCAACTGCACTTTCAACTGTTTTTTGAACCACACTGGCTCATGTATGCAGTTTTTTTTAAAGCAGGTCTACCCGCTAAAAAAGGCGACTGCCACTGGCAGAGTTTGGACGAGGAGCGCCTCTCTCATCTCTGTTGAGAGTTGCATGCACAATACTGATTGTACAGCTGGCACAGATCAGGTATTGAGATGGAAGTCAGTGACAGTGTTTCCTGGTTACTTTTTACTTTTAATTCAGTCCCTATTTCAAACTCAGCGCTGACTGAACAATGCTCTACCGCTGCTTGAGCAGAGAGATACAGAAAATTATTTACATGCCGGCGTCCTTCACATGAAAACGCATCCCAGCATTGCACCCAAAGGGAGGCGTGCTGTCATCACAGTGCTGGAGCCCATGAACACCCATGATGATGTGTGAATGAGTGCTGATTGGAGCCTTTCTAAGTGAGGTCAGAAGCCAGATGTCTGATGGTTTTTTTGTCCAACTTTATCTGTATTAATGCCATCGATACAAGTCAAACTGCAGACAGACAGAACACACATTTCAACTGACAACAGAGCAAAACAATGATTCCACCAGTAAAGTCCAAACTCCACTAACACAGTAAGGTGGGACGGTGTAATCAATACTGGACCTGCTACATGCAGACTAAACAAATATTATGATGAAAAGTGACATCAGCCGCCAAAAACCTTCCAAAGTTTCAGAAGCTTGTAGAGAAACTACAAATCCGAAGAAAAGCTTTCAGATAAGCTTAAACTTTTAGCTTAAAGCCAATAAAAAGTTTGGTTTTGGGAACTAATAAGCCTGAGTGTGAAAAACATTTCTAATGAACACCTACAGAGAAAGCTGCGTTCTCTTGATGTATTCCGAAGTGTTCATTGACAAAGAGCTCAACAGAGCGTATGTTCACACGCATCATTAAAGTGCAGGAGACAAAATCTAACCAAAGCTCGCTGCAACAGAACATAATGAAGAGACAGAGAGGAGATTTTACAACAACATGGAATGCTGTGTCTTGTATAGAAACTTTGTCGTGTGGTAATGTATTCATCAAAACTATGCATCCAGATTCTTTTCTCAAAGTAACACAAAGTACACCAGAATTAAATTACTTTTCTCTAAAATGTTTCTTAGGGTTGCAACAGAGAACAGACACACATCTTTATAGCAGAATGTATTAGCACTGAAACACTGCAGGCTTTTAACAACACAGCTGCAGTTAAAGAAGGAAGGGGGTGTCAGAAACCACATTACAGCGTGGAAAGTCCAATCTATTCCAGCCTGGCAGTGTGGGAGCCCACGTTTTTTCTTTGAAAAATAAGAACCGCCGCACCAGGCGACCAGTAAGATCCGGGGAGAGGAGCGCAAGGGGCTAGAAAATGAGGTTGTCTGCTTGATAAGTATGTGCTGTTACCTCTGTCCCAAATCCACTTTGCTCAGCAGTCATAAAAGGTTTGGGAGCCCAGCTTAAGGTGGTGCCCTGTTATGCTGCCTTGCTCTCTCCCTCCACAGTTTCTCTCTTAGATGGGAGACAGAATGGAGACATGGAGCTGAGGCGGTATTTCCCATCTTGAGCCAGTGTGGCGAGCATATTTTTAGATTTTACAGGGCTTACTGTCAGGTTGAGGTGTAGGCAATGTGTTCGCAGAACAGCAAGCTGTAAAAACCGGATAACTCACTTGTGCAACATATATTCTATTTTTCCGTACCTGTAAACGGTCGCTTTACAATTCCTGCAGGAGAGTACACAGGCAATCTCTGTAACGTTAGGTTTAAGATCGCAGAAAAGGCAGTAAAGAGGAGTGGCTGAGGGTCTGCTCTCCACACAAAGACCCCCTGTTCTCTCCTATTCTACCCTCGGCTCAGCAGGAAGCCTCCTCCCTCATTGACCCGCCGTCTAAGAGAAGCCATATTGACTATGCTCCTCATTGAACGGCTCTTGAGACAGAGCAGACGCTCTCTGAGCCATCACATTTTCAACAACAGAGGCCCCTTATATGGCTCAGACTTGGGGACAAGGAAATTCTGGACATCATGATAAGTAAACACACTTGACAGGCATTTACAACCACTGGAAAATTGTGATTCCACTGTAAAGAATGATAAAGATTAGGAACAGACCGATTATCTTTCTAAGTGATTATCAGATCTGATATGCAGCATTTTTCTGATTATCAGAATCCATTTTCTTTTTTGTCTGATTGCTGAATAAACACATCTGTCAGTCTGCAGTCTGTGGTCTGACTTAATGCCAAGTAATCACAACAACAAGTAATAGCCTATCAACACTGAATAAACTGAAGGTAACCAACGTTATCAAATGCATGCAGTGGAGTAAACATTTATTCTTTATTATTGCATAGGAATTAATTTGCCACACACTCTTTGCTCTGTACTCCTGTTGTAGAATGTGTCACTGGATCTCTGAGACCTTTATAAGGTAACAAGCTACAGTACAAAGTCATCAACAGCACATTAAAGATGAATAGAAACCGTCCACGCAGGGAAAGATAGAGGTGGAGGAACGACAACTTGTAATGAACCTGAGCACTTTATTCACCGAGCTGCAGCCTCCCTGTTGTTTCCATCCCTCCGCTGTTTGTCCTTCCACCTTCAGCGTCAGGGTCGCTTTAATGACACTAATGGAAAGAGTTGTCTCAGCTTCTCTCCCACACGTTTCCCCAGCTTCTATTTCATCTTTACACCTCGGCTCTGTTTCTCCTTCTCTCTGCAGAATCCTTCATCTCGCCATCTCTCCAAACTCCCTTCTGAAGTCCGTCTGTCAGCATGAAACACCTCAGGGAAATAACAGCCGTCTTGAGACCAAATGTGGAGGGACAAGGTGTCTTTCACAGAGCAGAAGAAAAAGCTGCAGCCAACTTGTTTTATTCGAGCTATGAATCTATTTGGGGAAAAAAGGAAAAAGTGTCCTTTTCTAATCAAAGGACGAGTACAGAGGTCCCCTCAAGGATTCTATTATGGAGTGGTTGCAAGTTTAGGCAGCCAGGGCTTTTTCCTTTCATTTCGTTAAAATCGACATTTGGGCACTTGACTTGAAATGAATCATGAATCAGTGAAGATTTGAGTGAGTGGAGACATCCATTTCATTAACAGGTAATAGAAAAGAAAGGAGAAGCGGGCACATTCATTGTGTTTTCAATGCAATGAAAGACTCGTTGCCTGACATTAGTCTTGAGTGCTGTTGGTTTTCACACATCTATGAAAGACTAAATACCAGCTGAAAGGTTCAGCGTTAAAGGTTAAGACCATGTCCACACGTACCAAAACCATCTTTTTCTCCTCCGTCTTCCTCGGCATTGTTTCAAGAATATTTGCGTCCAAACGGATCCACTGTAAACGACTCAACACGCTGTAGTTCATATTCCAGGCCTATAGGTGGAGCTTCAAATTCACCAGAAACAGAGAAGAAGAGACGGAGCATGAGCATAAAGCTTGTGGCTGTTTACAAACAGATAGTAGAAGAAGAAACCGAACACAAGAAGAAGAAGAAGAAGAAAATGTCTAGTGCAAGGAAACCAGAATGGTTTGTGTGGAGCGATAATGAGGTGGAACTGCTGCTGCGACTCACACTCGACTACAAGGAGAGGAAGCTGCAAGAAACACCAACACAAGCACGTAGTCCGCCATTGTTGTTGTTGTTGTTATGAGACGTCGCGGGGTTCAGAGGTCGAAGGCTAGAGGTGGAGGGGTGGGGCGATGGAGTCATCCATACCATAAGTATGAGGATTCACCGTCCACACCAGAACGAGAGGGCGGAGTTTTCTGATGTTTCC
>OMLP01046527.1:0-33957 GCA_900302685.1 Spondyliosoma cantharus
GAGATACCACCTCCCTCCTCCTCCTCCTCCTCCTCCTCCTCCTCCTAACTGGCGCTGATCGGCAGCCACAAACACACACACGCATACACAGCGTGCACACACACACACACAGAGCACTAACTCTCCCAGGCTGCCGCTGAGACTCACAATAAAGGACTGGGGAGGGGTGGAGGCGGTGGAGGGACGGAGGAGGAGGAGGAGGTGGGGTGGATGGCAGCCTGTCAGCTGCTCTGACATCATCCTCAGATGGAGATGCTACCTCCAGCTGTGCTCTTTCTACAGCCATATGCTGCCTCCTCTACACTCCTGCCACCAGACTCCTCTTTCATTCTACCAACACCAACACCACGCAACTTTGTCTCTCTGGCTCTCTTTCTCCCCCTTTTTCCTCTCTCTCTGGGAAACAAAAAACACGGGTTTACTAAATGCAGCGGGATGCTGATTTGAAATGAGTGTACTCTCCAAAATCGCGCAAACCACAACCACCTACTGCTGCTTCCATAACCATCAAGGAAAGGGAAAGTTTACAGGATATATACACAGAGGTTCTGAGTAACAACTGAACCCTTTTTCTTGTGATTTATTTTTCCTTTCCATCTTCACTTTTCCCAGACAAAGGCCAACACACAGCACATTTGCAACTGACAGACGCACGCAGCTGATATTGTTTTCCACTTTTTTACGGTTCACCGCCGCTGCCTTGTCTTGTATTCATTCATTCACTCACTCATCCATCCATCCATGCCCCCCCATCACGCTCGGACCCCCTTCTTCTTTCTCCGGACAAAAATGAAATGAGGAAACAATGGGAACAAGTCATAAAGAAAGAACCTAATGAGTGCAAACCCTGTTTAACAAAAAGGTATACAAGCCCTTAATAAGCCAGGGAGGAACTTATTACAACAGAAACCTTATTTCACTTTCATTTTAGTGAAAACTTGGAACAGCTAACAAAAGGTGCTTTCATTTTCTATTTATTTGAAGTTTAAAATAATAATATAACATGCACATATTATGTTGAACTTATTTAGGCTTTTCTCACATAAATGTCAAGCTAAATTATAAGAATTTCCTTCCTTTTTGACTACAAACATTTTCTAGATAATATAAGTGAACTTTTTCCTTAAAGTTTTCGGCTAATAATATTTTTTTTTTTAAAAACAAGACTTCTACAATTGTTCATAAGCTTAGGTGGAAAATTCAGCCCTGCTCTCAAAGCCGGGGACATTAATTTATCCGACTTAAACTTTAATTAACTTCGCCACTGGAGTTTCAGTTAGCATCTTTAATTACAGAGCAGGCTGCGACCATTTTTAATGTCTGTTTGGCACAGTTTAAAATCGTGACAGCGCTGTATTTCCAACACATGGGACTCTTAGAAGTGAACAACATGATAAATAAGTTAGTTTTAAATTACATTTACACAGTGTTTAAGTTCATTTTACAGCAGGCAGACGCGATAGTACGAGAAGACGAAGCAGAAGAAGAGGAAGAAGAAGAAGAAATTAGCATAAAAAGTCAAACTAGTGCTGTCAGGTTTCGAGACGGTCCCCGAACAAACTACCAACACATGAAGATTGTAATTACATTCTCAGCAGAAGACACAACAAACACACACACACAGAGAAAGAGAGAGAAAGAGGGAGACACACACGGAGACACACTGACCCACGCAGCTAGCTAGTTATAGCCCGATCGTGGCTAACAAAAGTAAGGCGAAGAGGCTACAATATTGAGCTATTTACAGTTGTTCCGAAGGCCCCGGTGCTATGACAACAGCTGCTAAAACACCGCGAGGGGAGAGCTAACATGGCAACTATGAGTGCGTGGAGACAACACAGTCATGCTAAGGAAGGTTTAGCTACTTTTTCCCCTCCGTAACCCACCCTCTCTCCCTCCTGAGCCTCCTTTAATCGGACTCCGGTATTAAGAGGCAGCACTTACAGACAACACGGTCCAACGTCTTCCCCGCTTCCTCCGTCAAATCCTTCTTTTTTCCCCTCGGAGACACAACTAGATTGACTTTGGACTAATTTCCATAACAGGCTGCCGAGGCGAGCAGGCGGAGGGGACGGGGAGTCTAGCACTCTGCGGCGGCCAGATGTTTCCGAGCTGTTGCTGCTCAACTCGGGGCTGGGAAAAGGAGGCGAGTTGACTGGCACGGCGCGGAAGCCAATGGAGCCGGCGAGGAGGAAAGTGAAGGCAAATTGGAAGCGGCCCTCCAACAGAAGAGAGGGAGGGATATGTCTTCTTCTCTCGTCGGCGTAGGTTGACACCAGGCAACAACAACAGCAGCAGCACACACAGTGAGAAGGCAGGAAAGAAGAAGCTGGGCCAAACCGACTGGTTCTGCGAGTCAGCGAGGCGGACTGGCGCAGCGCGGAGCGAGAGAGTGGAGAGAGGCGCGATGCGCCATGGGTACTGTAGTCAAGTCGGAGCAGGAGGAGGGGGGTGGGGGAGGCGGAGCTGATGTGAGCAGGTGCAGCACCTTGACAGGAAGGGAAAAACCCCTGCTGGTTTACAGAGGTGCTGCTTAAAGATTAAACACAAAGACCTTTGATGAGATTGTTTGCTACTGGCAAAAATATTAGGTCTTAATCAATGATTTAAAACAGGTGCACCATGCTTCAGAGGTAAAATATATGTTGTGTTAGCTACAGTTTGACTTGTACCTGCAATTTCAATAGTAAAGGTGCAATTAATAAGATGTTGACATTATCACATTTGTTAGCATGCTAAACACTTATTCTTTTTTTATTATACTAAACAGCCCGTCAAGGCCCATCCTGTCGCCAGGAAATGATGTTAGCAGTCAATGTTTCTTCAAACAACATATACGTCCCAAACTGACATTTTCTTACATGTTATTACAAGCCAACAAGGCTGCCAAACAGCTAACTGCAGTTCAAGTCACACCACTGGATATGTGGTTGAGGGACACCTGGGAATATTTCCAGCCATTTTTTTGTCATGACAAAACCACATTTTTTTAAGGACAAATGAGGACATTTCCAGCTGTTTTTGTGGCGACCAAAACCAGCTAGAAAACCAGCTATTTTTCACGGAAAGTCAGACCATCTCCATCTGTGATCGTGGTGACCAAAACAAGAGAGAGATAGAAAATTGAACCCAGACAAACGTAAAGCTGCAACATAAAGAAAAGTTCAGTTTTAACATATCTGTGGTTTGACCATTCCTCAACACTTCCCGTCTGTGGCACCGAACAAAGCCCATTGGTTCCTACTGAAGATTTGAATCTTTAAAAAAGTGCCTTGAATGTTGCTTTGATTTTTATTGATAGACCAATGAACAAGCCGAAATATATTGGTCTAATAATAATAAAGTTGTTCTAGTTACTACAAGTGTTGCTGCACTTTTGGCCCAGTTAAACTGTTTCCCATTTCCATGCACCTTGGAAGTAGGTGGAGTTATACAAGAAACCCCTGCTGTGCTTCTGAACTGTAGTTTTAAGCAAATGACTCAGAACTGACTGAAGAGGAGACGTGTCACTCAGTACAATGGATGGTGTGGCTGTTTTTGGCCTACAGGGAGGAATAAGATCAGGGTTTAGATACATAGACAATACTTCTTTGTCAAAATAATTATCATTTGGTCTTTTGATGGGAATTGCTGACAATAACCAAATTACAGAAAATCATCAGACTTATCCTTTGTAGTAGAAACAGTAACCCTGATTTGGTTGTACAGCCCCAGATGTCATAGGGAAATAAGTAATAAAATGCTCATCATAAGGTTTTAACTCTTAGGTCACCGAATGCCATTTTCTTTGACAATAATTCAGTACTGACTGATTTATCTCATTTTAAATTAAACATCTCAAAGTTTTGGACATTCAGCTAGATTGAAAAGCTAAACTTGATCTCAAGTGATGGATAATTACCTAAAAAAAAAAAAAAAATTCTGCTTGTGGCTTGTTGTTGGTTTAGAAAACACTGAAGACATACTGAGGATAACCTCCTTTTTGTCCCACTTTAAGTCATGATACTGTCTGTCCGACACCTTCAGCACTGACTACAGTTTACATGCATGGCTGCCTTCAGTTTGCGATGTGCTGTCAGATTGACAGTCTGAGCTCTACGAGTGGCAAGTGAAAAACCCCCAGCGACACAGGCTGCGGATATAGGGAACATTTTGCTTTATGAAACAGTTTGCTTTGCGAAAATAGAGACAGATTTATTGCACATTTAAGGCATAAACCACCTTTAAAGTCCCTGAAATGAACAGAATTAAATGTGTAAAAAGGGAAGTAATAAATGAGTAATGTTGCCCAAGCAGTGATCGGTTTATGTAGAAGAGCAAGAGGCCTCTGGGGATTATAACAGGTATAACTCTCATGATTTACCACAAACATGAACAGCACTTTTCAGGGAAACTAAAGACTCACTGTGCCTCTCATGAAGAAATATAGAGGCTTTGTGTGGCAAGGCCTGTTTAACCTTTAAGTTTTTCATGTTGGTCTATCCTTTCATTTGAGATTGTACTCCTATCTGCCCGAGGTTGATATTTATATAAAGAATGTGTCTTTAGCAGGGTGACGTGCTGCAGAGCCGGAGACATTTAGGCTGCAAATATCCTACTTGACATCCAAGAGAAGAGAACAGCAAATCTAGGACACGGAGCAACATCAGCAGCAGTGTTTCTTCCTGTCCGGATAAAAGGCAATCTGTTTCACCATTTAGAAAGAAATGGAAGTTCAAGTGCCCAAAATCACAACAAAGGGGCTCCAAAAACACAACAAACAACAAGTTAATTGTGGTATAATAAGCTTAAATCATAAATAAATCTGATCATTTGTAAGGAAGTAATTCAAATCTAGACAAAATTAATCATTTATTTCACCACTTCTGTAAAATCATATCCAACAATGGGTCACTGGGACAAAAAACCTCTGTCATGGGAGCCTTGACATGAAAACACTTTGAGCAGTTCTGGTTGCCTGAGCGAGTCGGCGGGCCTATTTGCATCCTCTAAACCCGTCCCAGTAAACTAATTGGCGTTACTAATAGGTGGCTGGATGAACCGCAGCCCCTGTATGATAATGAATTCACACGATCCGGTGTCATAGCTGAAGGAATTGTTAAAATGCTAATGAATGATGACCCTGTTATGTGTCCATCAATTTGGGGATCCAAGTTACCAGCGCATTACAATGAGCCCCTTGTTCACGCACGAAAATACAATTAGGCCCACAGGCAGGAACGGTTCAACATGAGGTCTGTGCAGAAAATCACATTTAAGACTTTCAAATCTATGAGTTAATTGTATGAATAACGTAATAAGATATAAATAAGTACGTGTTTAATTGCAGGTTTGACTGAATTTTAAGCTTAATTTTTTTTCATAATTTCCTCTCATTGTGCAGGAAAATGTAACATGTGGACGCTCCCCTTTGAAGCTCAGGCTGTAAAGAGAGAGACGCTCTCTTGCGTGTGAACACCTCAAGAGACTCCTGTGCAATTTTCCAAACTTCTTTCACCGTTCCCGTTTTCCCCTCTCTGATCCACATATTGTTTCGCCACTGACAGATGCCAGAATACAGTCGAGCATGTGTGCGTGTTTGTGTGTGTGTGTTCATGTGAGCCAGAAAAGCACAACGAGCCTGATGTTTGAAATTATCTGTACTACTGTTTCATCCTCCGTACAGCTGAAGCACAAAGCACAAGGCAGACTGGGATAAAAATGATAAAAGCATCCAAAACCAACCAAAATGCAGAGCAAGAACTTCTGCAAAAGTTTGTGTTTGGGTTATTCAGTGCACTCATCCGGGAATAGTCTCATATATTAATAGAGAATCAGTCAGTCTTCTTCAAATCAGTTCTTTGTTTCCTTTAAATATGAATCAAATTTGACATGTTTAAGAAAGTTACATAGAGTCCAATTTATTTGTGTGTGTTGTTCTGTTGTTCTACTTTCCACCTCTGGAGGTCGCTGTAGATCCCATGTTTTACACACTAATTCACTCTCTATTCAGTTCCCTATGAAGCTTTGTTGGGCCGATATTTTGATCACAGTATAAAGGAAAGTGAAAAATTCATACAGCGAAAACATTCTCTCAACAAGGGTTGTGACGTGCGGCACGGTTATTGTAGTTAACTAAAACTAAACTAAAAATCAGATGTGAAACAACATTTTAGTGAACTAGACTGAAAACAAAAAACAGACGTTGGGAGAAAAAAGATAGCACAAAACTGAATAAGTTCATATAAAAACAATACTGGAAATTCTTGAAACTAAACTTGATAGACACCTTTCACGTCAGACGTTTTGACCTGTCAAAGCAGGAAAAGCACAGTTGGAATTTATTACATTCAATGTCGGCTGCGTTCTGTTAAGGTGAGCCTGTTCCCAGGCTCTGGTGTTGTGCACGCTCACTTCACTCACATGGCGTACTGGAGGACTTAATAGAATGGAGCCATTGTTGTCGATACTGGTCACACTTCTGCTTTTTTACTGCTTTGACAATTCTAAATGTCTGCTGTTAAAAAGGGGTCTGGTGAAAACAACAATTAAAAACAAAATAAAACAAAAACTATGATAGGTCGACGGGACATGGAAGGAAAAAAACTACTCACCAAGCGCTTCAAGGTGGGAAATATTATTAAATATTGATAATTAAATCAAATCAAATCAATTACTAATCAGCCTCAGGGGGCTCTATAATCTGTCCAGTGTATGACACCCACCTTAGACCTTAAACCATACATTATTACTGCAATATAAAACCATACAATAAATAAGGAATGATTTTCTGTTTTGTTTAACCACATCAGTTCTTACACATGAATTTCGCAATACAGAGGCAAATTCTGTACCCTAAAAACCTTCCAGGCAACCAAAATTAAAAGTGTACAGAGCAACTAGGCTGCTCGTGATATGAGGCTATTATTCACTTGTATGAATACAGGTTTGCTCTGAGATTTCGGCCTGCCCTTGAGCTGTTCCTTGAGCACAAAACGTTTGAAAGCACACCTTAGATCCTCGATTAAAGTGAGGGAACACTGCACCGCAATTTTATTAATTTCTTTCAGCAGGGAACAAAATGGAAGAAACCTCAGGAAGAGCCACAGAGGAGGGGTCTCTGCCATGACGGACAGACATGCGGTAGTTGTTAAACAAAGTATACAGATTACAATGATGAAATATCGGACACAAGTAGATTGTAGAAAATATTAGAAGATCCAGAAGGACACCTTTTCTGCCACAATCAGCTTGTTTTCCATGTCCATTCCGTGTATTTCTGTCGCCTGCTTCCCATGAAACTGTACGATACTAATATTCAGCTTTTTATTGCAGAGAGCCGTGAGTGCAGGTTTATTTTCTGTCTGAAGCAAAAAGCAAAAGCCTTTCATGTGTCTGGCAGATACAGAGAAAACCTCTGGCCATCCCTGAGACATTATGACTGTATGCTTCACAGACTCTGCCTCTCTGCCAGCATTAATTATATTTTGCTTGTCAACCGGTTTTAATATTCAAAGGTGTTCAACAGAGACAGCTGTTCCGAAGAGATTCTGATGATGATCCTTATTTTTACCACTAATATGCAGCATGAATGTCATCCCAGAATACTTAATGGGGGAGTTCTTTATTGAAAAAACAACAAATTAGGTATTCTTGATGTAAAACCTTTTATTTCATTATGTCTAAAAACAACTTTGTTATTTCTGTCTACAGGCACAGAAATATTGTTCCATCTGTTGCCGGCTTGCTGTGAATCTGACCTTTAATTTACTGGTAAATTTGGGGATCAAGATGTTTAAGCTCATTTGCATTCATTGTAAATTGTTTAGCTCCGCTTCAAAGCAGCGGGGGGCCGAAATATTGAAATAAACCCATACGAAGCGGCTCATGGGGGCAACAGAGAGCGCAGCATCTGAGATCATTGTCTCACTTCGTTTGACAGCTTATGATTTGGATTTGAGCGCAGAATGTAAAGTAAGCTGGTTGTCAAATCACCTGTACAGCCCTGGTGATATCCATCCATCCAAGAGCCTCCCAGCTGCCTGCAGTCCTCCACGTCTTCCCCTCATCATGCCTGTAATAGAGGCAAGCAAAAGGGGAGACTCTATGGGAGCCACTGGCTGGCTGACAGAGGAGGAGGAAGGGAAGGAGGGGAGCCAGACAGATGTTTGAATCTCAGCCCCGGGGCCGATGAGATCAATCCATCCTTCAAGGCAGACACAGAGAGATGGAAGCAATGTCTATTAGTGCAATTGGCTGCCCTCCTTCCTCTCAGCATCCCAGACATCCTGATCCTTCTTTTTGTTGGCGAGGTGAGGAACAAATCCAAACCCATTAAAGATCCAAACACCCTGAAAACCCCTGGAGCAGGCAGCCGCCGAGAGAAGGTCTATCAGCTCGGAAAAGATGCTGTTATCGGTGGAATAACATGAATCCTGTGTATGTGCACATCTCTCTTCTCCAGCTTGTATTTATGGTTTAAAGTAATGTAGACATAAAACACACGCATTTCTTTAGCACCAGAAGTCGTGATCCTTTTTGGTTTCATCAAAGGAACAGCAAAGAAATATCCACATGGAAGGCAGGACTTTTCTTACTCATTTTGAAAGAATTTTTATTGCATCCTCTAGCTTAACATTTAATTTATAAAGCCAGATTTTATAAGTCTGACATAAAAATAAAAAAAAAACCTGGGACCGACATTTAGGATTGTTTGCACATCCACGTGGCTATTCGAGTAAAAAGAAAAGGATAAAGGTTGCTGTGCAAAAAGTGACTGCACCTTTGTTAACAGCTGTGACAGCATCAGCTGGTAATGTTTTCAGTTTTTGTGTTTGTGTCTGTGTGTGTTTGTGTGTGTAATCATGTCAAAATGTGCTCCTTGTGACACCTTTTGTGAACTAACACAAGCAATTTTAAGCATTTTGCTAGATTAGTATTTGTCTGTCCATCTGTCTGTCGTTACACCCCTGTCTGTCTGTGGACAGAGATTTGTCAAAACCATGACAAAATACAGATGCAGTCATGAAACTTTACAGGTGTGTAGTTCACACAAAATGAAGGCAGAGTTCAAAGATGGCTGTGGTCCAAGCAAGGGGGCCAGACTATAGGGGGTAGAAAGTAGGAAAGGGGCCCTGACCCACATTTGTTTTGAGTTGTGGATTACTGTAACCCAGTTCCAGTCATTCCCGTGTACTCTAGCATTGTTTTCACCTCGTCTGTCTTGCTATCTTGCTGTCTGTGGACAGATTTTTGTTAGCACGATAGCGTCGAAACTGTGCAAGACAAAGTACGGAAATGTAAGTGGTGTAGCTGAGATTAAAATAAAGACAGAGCTTGAAGATGGGGTCGGTGCAAAGGGGTGTACTACTACTACTACGTCTAACCCCAACCCAATACACACGCATTATACAGCCCTGGCCTACATTCGTACATATATATATTCCTGGATCTACCACTGAAGTACTTTGCTTATATGTTTATATGTCTGAAAGAAAACTGTAATTTAACATCAGGTAATGGTACAATAACTTTCAAGAGAGTCAGAGAGTGATGAAGGAAATCGACAAAAATGTGACAAACTTTATCACGTCGTTCGTGAATATTTCTTCCTGATGTCACGCCGGACTGATTTCCATCAGCAATGTCGGTGGTTTAACAATAACGAAAGCAACTCCGATGATCCCATGCGACATCACAATGTCATTGTTCTAAGGCTGCATTCACGTTGCCGTTAGAAGTTGGAATCGCCTACTTTAACCCCCAAGCGTTCCAGGTGCATGACACCAAAAGTGAACAAAAGACTTGACTGACTGTTAACAAAAGGACATGTGCTCGAGAGTGAACCCTTGGCAGTGCAGCATTCTTGCATCTATGAATGTAATAGAGGAGTGAAACAACCTAATTTTCCAGCACTTTCATTGCAACAAGTATAAAGTAGTAATTGTGACGTTCAGTGGTGTGCCATAGCTCTTTTTCTAGTCAGATGTTGGACATTTTTGAGTTCTGAGTTTCAAGTTTTGATTGAGTGTTCCCTAGAGGCTGAAATTAGTGTGCTTAAAAATACAAGACATACCCTAACCTTTACTCAAACTACAAAACAAACCCCTAAGCGAACCCCTATCAGACACTCCTACACCAACGGGAACCAACACAGGCTCCTCATCTCTGTCAGAACCACTAAGAAATATTCAACCACCTTATTTTCCAGCTGCTGGGAGGGAGTCTGTCCATATAGTTTAATGATCTGATCATCTGGCCCAGTGGTGCTGCTGTTGTAGGAGTCTGGAATGCAGCCATTTTGACTGAGTGTAAAATATTCATGAACTACCAATGGTACCCCATCTGACTGGCTGGGGAACAGCTGCTGGGTCTCTGTGCCTCTAGAGGTGCAGCATCTGTCCATTTGAGGAAAGTGAATATGTGTTTGTGTAAGTGCATGCTGGAGTTTACATGCGTGAGTCTGCGTGCATGCCTGCCTTTTTCTAGACATGCATGTGTGTATGAGAGCACACACTCTAATGTGTGTGTGTGTGTGTGCGCGCGCGTGCGTGTCTGTGTGTGTGTGTGTGTGTGTGCGCGCGTGTGTGTGTGTTCGTGTCTCAGGAGGACGAGACATCAGGAGAAACAACTGTGTATTTAACTTGCTTTTCTCCAGATGGTGGAGGATCATTTTAGAAATAATCAAAAAGTGAGTCTCATCTATCAGGATCTGTGCTTGTCAATCAAATAGACACACACACACACACACACACACACACACGCACACACACACACAGGGAGAGCAGCGTTGGTGCAGTCACTGTGTGATGTGCTAAAGTAAATGTTGTCAGTATCTACCATTATATATGTATCTATTTGTGTCTCAGGATCAGCACATCACAGTCTAGCAGTCTGTCTGTATTTGTGTATGTGTGTGTGTGTGTGTGTGTGTGTGTGGGCTGTTCGCACCCGTGCGTGTGAAGCTCACACAGAGCTGTGCAGCTTTGGCTGTGGTTGTATGATGGACATCTGGAAGCTAAATTGGTTAATGGCGCCTCCAAGCCAACAGCCAGCCGGCCGTCCCCTTGCTGAGCTGAGAGAGGGGTGTATGTGTGTGTGTGTGAGTGTGTGTGGCAGGGGGTAGGCTGGAGTGTGGTGGTGGTGGTGGAGGGGACTCTACATCTGGCCAGCTGTCCTGCCACAGACAAACACCCCTGCTGGACATTTAGGGGCTTTTCCAATCCAAATTCTTCTTTTTTTTTTGTTTTATCCTCAGAGTACACTCCAAACAAAATCTAATTTGTTGTGCTCAGACAGGAGAAAAACTGCTGCCTTTTAGACTATAAAGAACAAACACATTTGACTCTGTTAGCCAAACCACAACCCATCGTTGCATGAGACTGAGTTTTAATGCTGTTAAATAAATGATACTTAGAGTACTTCTTTTTTCTTTGAGGAACCTCGACCCATGTCTGCTTTCATAGTGAGTCAAGAGCACCCAGCCGTCTAGGAACACTTCTTTGTATTCATTTCATTATTTTCTATTTTTTTTATTAAAAGCAGTTACAACACACACGGTCAGTAAGGCGGAGGCGGTCAGGTAGGTCAAGAATGAGATCAAGTGGATCGTGGGCCAAGGCAAAACGTGACGATGTGCGGCCAAGGTTGTTTGTTAGACTCAAACTTTCTGGACCCATTTCTGCCTTTGTTCATTACAGTGATAATGTGATTGTGATGCAGCAGGTTTAGCAAAGCACCCATAATCACTGCAAACAGCGTCCAGGGGAGTGTTATGGTACTTACTTCTACATGGGTATTATGAGAAATATTTTGTAGTGAAAATAAGTGATGACAAAATGACATAACAAGGCTGCTCTGTAGGTATTCGAATACCACAAAAGCTGCCATAGCAACCACTGAAACATGGCCAGCAGTGCTTTATGGGAGCTGAAATCAACTACAGATTGAAATGCTACATGGCTCTTACATATGAGGAGTTCCTTCCTTGAAGTGTCTGCTGTTTTGTATTATCACTGTATTCAGAAAGAAAAAAAATCTAGCGCTCTAGTTTATTTGTGTTTTTGAAAATACACAGGATGCTTTGAAAGGGGTTCTTGATTTCTAAAAGCGAGATATGGAGATGGTCAGGCTCGCTGCAGCTGTTAGATCTGTCCAGGCAGAACAAACACACAAACAATGAGCGAGGGAGAGTGGGAGAGAGGGAAACACTAACATGGCCAGAGCTTTAAATAAATACAGCCACAGCAGATGCATAACAGCCAAGTCCAAGGCAGAGACTGCACAAACAGCGCTGTGATCTCCTCAAATCTTCAGTGTAAGATCTCAGAGATCATGTTTGAAATGAAAAGTGCCACTGTAGCCTCTGTTCTGTTCTGTTCTGTCTGTCTGCCTGCCTGCCTGTCTCTCTCTCTCTCTTCAGTCCAGATGTCAGAGGAACTAGCCAACAGCTGCGGCAGGAAATGAGCCCCCAGGCAGTGAAAAGGCTAATACACTTCCACACAGAGGAGAGAGAGCAAAACAAAACATGCACGCACACACACACACACACACACACACACAACCACAGACACACGAAAGATGAACGCTGAAGAAAGCAAGTGGATGACAGAAGCCGTGCAGAGGATGATGTAAAAAAAGTCTTTCGCAAAACCGAAACAAATTCTTTGTGTGTGTTTCATTTCATCAACTGTGTAAAAAAATAGACGAAGCTTCAGGGTCTGAAAAGTGAAGGTGATGTGAGGCCATTCTCCGCTGGTTTCAAAAACAAATCTGATTGTATGTAAGCTTATGAGAAAATGACCAAACTTCTGACTTGATTTATTACCTAAGTGAACATTTTTCTAAAGGGTTTATGGTCTCGATCACTAGTTTAAACTCTTCTTCAATTCAGCATGATGTTCTTTTTGTACATTTTTGTTTTAGCTTAGGTGCGAAATAGACGATAAAGCAGTATAGTGTGTGTGATTCCACCCATTTCGTACAATTAATCTTAGTGCTTCACCTCCGCCTCTTAGCCTGTGCCATTTCAAACTTTTAATCAGACATGTTCTTGATGAGAAAACGCTACTTCATCTTGACTACGGTTCATACATCCACAGTCTGAGCCTGAGTGTTTGGACCATTAGGGAATGGTTAACTTGTGATACCTTGAGTCGCTGAAATGTTGTGTCCTGGCATTCTCAGTCAGATCCAATCAAGATATCCTCCCCAGTTCCAACCTCTTGTCAAAATATGGTCACTTCTGGCTCCAAAAATCCAAGATGGCCATGGCTGTAATGCCAAACTTGGGGCTTACAAACAGTAATCCACAAACCATTGTCGTTTATTTATAACCGAGCATCTCCATAACGGCCAAAAAGGTTGCCAAACGCCCACCCAGCGGATATTTTTAAGGACACCTCGGGTCATTTCCATCCATTTTTGTTGTATCAAAACTGGGTATTTTTGAAGGAGACCTGCTGACATTTCCAAATATTTTTGTGGCTACCAAAACCAACTATTTTTAACTCGAAGTCAGACCATCGCCAAGTGTTTCTTGCGCTGAAACCTAAGCAGACCGTAAGCAAGTGCAAAGTTGCAATACAAAGCTACGTCTAGTTTAAACTGATCTGTGGGTTTGCAGAAACACATATAGCCAACATTTATTCTGCCCATTGGGTTGGGTGGAGTTACAGGCAAAAGACTGGGAAAAGCCAGTGACCGCAGTTCAAGACTGTGTTTCAACCTTTATAAGTGTGAAACCACTGGATAGATGTTTAAGGATACCTCGGGACAATTTCCAGCTGTTTCTGCAGTGATAAAAACGTATATTTTGTATGTGTTTTTTCAATGTGTGCCTGATCCTAATCAGACTGTAAACACAACGTTGTCTCAACATGACTTTGAAAATGTAACCTATAGACACATGAACTTACAACATAAAGTAATGTAAAGTTTCATCATATCTGTGTTTTGCAGAAATGTACCATTTTCAACACTTTTTCTGCCGAGTTGGTAGCCATAACCATCCTGCCCTACATTTTTACATGGACACTCACAATGAACATACCCATGCAGTTCAGTACTTGTGTATGTCTGTAACAGTATTCGCATGTCTTTTTTCTCCTGGTTTCATCCATTTTGCGCAAAAGCGTGTGTGTGCACGAGCGATGGCGTGCCAGCCAGCCAGCCTGCCTGCCACATCGCCAGCCCCCGAGCCAGCGGGAACATTTGCCTTGTGGCTCCAATTCCCAGGAATGCCTAACCTGCGCCAGCTGTTGAGAACATGTTACCTGTGCCAACAATGCGCCGGCTCTGCCCACCACATCAGCTGCCGCTCTGTCTCCATCTGGGTGTGAGATTGGATTTGTGTGTGTATTTGTTTGTCTGCGGCTTACTGTATCTTTAACTCCTCTCACATCTGTATTTGTGCTCACATCTGTATGCACGGACACAGCCTCTCTCGTGTGTGTAGCGCGCACGGTGCAGATGTGGATGCTCAGGTCATGTGCACTGTATGCGTGTGTATGTGCCAGCCCTGGTGTGTGTGTCTCCATCTGCGTGTGCTGGGCCTCCCTTGCCTGCATCTGGAGCAGCATTGAAGAGGCTTTCCAACAAGCCTGCCAAACAGCCCAGATGTTAGTTCTGTAAGCCTCGGGCTAAATGGAGGGAGCCATCCTCTCATTATTCAGGAGGAGTAAATTGCAACTTCTTTTTTTAGCAGAAGAGAGAGAGAGAGAGACACCGTGGAAGGATTAAAGAGGGGAAGTAAGAGAAAGTGATATAGGTGTGGAAAGAGAGACAGACAGAAGAGTGAGATGTCATTTGATGTCATTGTTACAAAGTCTTTGATGAATAAGTCTTTTCAAGCTTTGTTTGGCTCTTTAGCTGACTAAATCAAGAGAATATAGGTTGGCACTGCACGTTTCTGCAAACCATGGATATGTCGATACTTTGCAATTCTTTTTGTTTGTTTGTTCAATTTTCAACTTTATTATCCACGACCAACAGTGAAGTAAGTGTTTGCCTTTGACATTTCTGAGGCTGTTAAGTTTGCATGCTTATCATACTTTCAATAACCAGAAAGTCATCAAAGGAAAGGAAAGGAAAGGAAAGGAAAGGAAAGGAAAGGAAAGGAAAGGAAAAGAAAAGAAACAGCATTATAAAATGATGTCATCTAAATCTGGTGACTGACTTCTGATTAGGTCACAGTGAGGTCACTCTGCGTCCTTTACTGTTTTCCAAACAGCCAAAATCCCTCCAAAATATTGTAAACAGCAGTTCTGGACTGAAAAACACAACATGTTCATTCACTGATTCTCCATCAAAGAGTGGGACACAATTAGCTTGATCATCTGGACGGCTGTAGTTGTGATGCTGAGGCAGATTTGATTTTGTGTGTTTGTGTGTTTGTGTTTGCGTGTGTGTGTGTGTGTGTGTGTGTGTGTGTGTGTGTGTGTGTGTGTGTGTGTGTGTGTGTGTGTGTGTGTGTGTGTGTGTGTGCGTGTGTGTGTGTGTGTGTGTGTAGTAACCACAGAGGTGGCATCTGCCAGGGCGCTTTAGCTGTTTGTGAGATCCATGTGTGTGGACTTCCACAGGGCTTAGAGAACGTCCACTCCCCACCCCCCATATGGTGAGCTGTCACTGGGGCCACGAGGTGCAGCCCTCCCCTGTGTGGGACCTCCAGTCGGCCATCAGAATGACCGAGTAAACAACAACTGGACACTGGGTGATGATGTTGTATTTGTCGGGATTTTTTTGGGGTAGGATATTATCTATTAAACCTGTGACGACAGCACAATCATCTGTTTCTTGCATGAATGACCTCGGTCATATGTCAGGATTTATGCTTCATTGATATCCCCAAAATCTGTTCATCAATTTTTTGGGAAAACAATTTTTTCAACAAACTCCATTTTCACACACATACATTCTCCAAACAGATTTGACTTGTAAACAAGGGTTTCACAGTGAAGCGAAAAATTTTGTTTTCTTCTTTGTTCGCTTTCCCGTGTTTATGACCTGCCAGGACAATCTTTCTAAGTTGCTGATTTTATTT
Organism: Spondyliosoma cantharus; assembly: GCA_900302685.1. Lineage (NCBI taxonomy): Eukaryota > Metazoa > Chordata > Actinopteri > Spariformes > Sparidae > Spondyliosoma > Spondyliosoma cantharus. Next base: position 16,019 of record OMLP01046527.1, read on the forward strand.
TTCATGTGTGACACCAAGTGAAAAATATGTTTTGGCAGGAGAGAAAAAAACCATTTCAGGCTTTTTTTTGTAACCATTTGTTTTTGTAATACTCATTTTAGACTACAGGATGATAAAGTGCAGCCTGAAGAGCAGCAATAAAATAAATGAAAAAATTTCCACTCGATTTCACAGATGTAAAAAAGATTTCACTCAGTTTCACACATGAAATTATTATTTTTTTCTCCTGAGCGTGTTTTCACAGGTGGTTAAAAAATACAATTAAGAATTGTTATTATTCAAATTATTCTGGCAAAACTTTATTTCCCACCAGTTCTCAATTCATGAACACCGGAGAGAAAACAATTTAGATCAGACTGAGAAAATGTTTTCACTTGCTCCTCCAAAAGAAAAGAAAAGAAAAGAAAAGAAAAGAAAAGAAAAGAAAAGAAAAGAAGCGATAGATTAAACGTGTAATGCAGTGGTTGTGAATCAGTTGTATCATTTCAACGTTATTCCGCGCTGACAGCTTTCTATCAAACACAGCGTATGACACATTTGGGAAAATGCAAATTGCAGAAAGAAAAACACGACTGTGAGACATCTCCTCCCATGACAGAAATTTTTCTCACATCTGTCGCTCTCTTCCAGCACACAGATGTTACACAGCAGTTTGTTCTGAGAAGGAGAAGACGTCTCCTCCTGCGCCTCCCTGAGGAGAGGGTAGCCTTGGGAAAATCACATTTACACATAAAGTGTTAATGTGTCTCTGTGAGCAAATGTGTGTATGTGTTTTGTGTGTGTGTGTGTGTGCGTGTGAGGGTGTGTGTGTGTGTGTGTGTGTGTGAGAGTGAAGACAAAAGAGAAAGGGAGGCAGAGAGAGAGAGACGTGTCTTACAAAGGAAGTCAAGCAAGCGCAGACCAGAAATAGGAAGTGGCAGGATTTGGAAACTGGGGGTCCTTGGGGGCCATCAGGCGCTTTAGAAGTGGGTAGATGTGTGTGCTGCTCTATCCTCTGGCTGTACTCAAACTGTGTGTGTTTTTGGTGTTGATCTCACCCAGTTGTTGGAAAGCCAAACACAGTCTGTGCACCCAGATGTTGACAGATGTGCCGTGTACAAGCTAACTTCCTCTGAAATTTGTGCACACAATAGCACACACACACAAACACAGGAGCGATAGTAACACGTATCCTTCCTGTACCCCCCCTCTAGAGACGATGATCCTGGCTTGCGTGAGACATTCAACAAATACCAGAGTATTTACTAAAACTAACCCTGAGTGGTGCTGAGCTACTGCTGCTGCTGCTGCTGCTGCTGTGCTCTAGAGATACCACGGTCCACTGCGCTGTTCCAGATGTTCTATAAATATCTAAAACACACAGGATTCATGCCTCATCCAGATGTGTTTACTTCAGAAGATCCAATCTCGGGGAAGGATGGATAGAGAGAGAGAGAGAGGCAGGCTAACAGCTGGAGGCCTCTGTAGAACTAGAACTAATGCAGCTCTCCCTAGTGGTTCAGAGAGGTTCTTGCACACATGCAGCTGTGCACACGCAGGGAGGATGTGGGAGGATGGTTTGGAATGGTGGGATGTTTAGTTGTCATCTGTCACAGCTTGAGCTGGTACTGATATTTCAGGGTTTAATGCCATCCTACCCTATTATTATTATTATTATTATTATTATTAATAATATTATTATTATCATTATTATTAATGGATGAGCAGCAAACATTGAGACATGCTAACATGAGACAATCACTGTCAACATTGTCTTTCGACCATCCAACCAGACCTGCTGTGCCGCCCAAGGGACGACAGGAGGAGAGCCATGATGAGAGCCATGATGAGAGCTATGATGAGAGCCATGATGAGAGCCATGATGAGAGCCATGATAATCCATCTTGGATTTAAGGCTGCTCCAGGGATGAGGAGAGGTGGACTCTTAGCGCTTGCTGTTTGTGAAGCATGACTGTACAAACATTTCATTAATCAACCCTGTCTTTCAGAATTACACATAAATCACCTCGAACCTTAAACTTCGTATGCTCACCTTTTTCCACTAAGCTCCGCCTCGTTCAAACCAATGACAAACACTCAGACGAAAACACAAAGTACGCAGCCTGTCAAGTGAAATAATCAAACCAGTTCTTCCAGAAAATCCTTTACATTCAGGTTTGTAGCTGATAATAAGAAGCTAATTTAGAAAATACGTTTTCAAGGTCTTAAACATCTATGTACTGTAAGATTAAGATTTGAGCAGCCGTATGAAAAAACTAACTACATGCTTTGAATGTAGCATGGGAGAACTTCTTATTTTGAATCCATATAGGTTCAACCATATGTCAAGGTCACAGCTCAGCCATGGCATCTCTCCTCTGGAACAAAAACAGATCAAAGTTCTCCCCTCCCTTCCTCTCTCCCTGTCATCCTCCCACTGCTTCATTGACTCGACCACTGAGCACAATCTACACTGATGGCACCCAGCGGAGCTCCAGCATGCAGCTGGAAGAGCAGGGGGAGAGGAAGTGAGTGTGTCTCTGTGTGTGTGTGTGTGTGTGTGTGTGTGTGTGTGTGTGTGTGTGTGTGTGTGTGTGTGTGTGTGTGAGTGAGACGGAGAATTCACATGCATGCTCACGTCACACAGTCCAGAGTCTGTAGATGTTTGTGCGACTGAAGGAAAGGACGGGGTCTCTGGCTGCTCCTGCTGCCTCATGCAGGTAACATCTGTCGTCATCTGTCTTCAGATACAAAAATCCACGCACGTAAATATTCACCAAAACATTTCACGTAGCTGACAGCAGCTCACAGCCAATAATATAACACAATAAAGTGAACTATAATCCTGTCAACAGACGTAACCTCAGCCAACAAACTGCAGACTCATTCTTACAGTCACTGCCGAGAGCTGATGATGTTGGGAAGTCTCAGAACAAACCTGAGCAGTAAATCAGCAGCCTTTACTTAGTGGCTCTGCTCTTTCTTTATCACCGCGGTGCAAAATGACTCCTACATTACTGCAGCAGCTGCCGCTAAGCAGCACTCAATCACATAATTGCTTTTACCCTCGCTCATAAATAATCCTACGGTAACATCACATGCCATCACTGATATTGGAAATACAACTTGCTGCTGGGGCCATCACAGCAAGTCCTGGTGTCAGAAATCCTTTTGATATTCATGTTTCCAGACTGAGATGTTTTCTGTATTGGGAACCTTATCATTGACCTGTTATCAGAATACAAGACTGTATTTGAATGTATTATTCACAGGACTTACTTTTGTTAATATTCAAATGTTTTCAAATTAATATTTCCGAATATATTTCCCTGTTTCAACATCTGAAGCGATTGACTCCAGTCGTTCCGTAATAAGGAAGAGGGAAACGTATAATAGTTACTTTAAATGAGCATAAGTAGGTAGGGTATGATGCCGTGTGAATGAAATGCAGTGCAGTAACAGCAGGGGTTCATGAACATTTAGTACGTTCATGTAACTGCCATGTAGATACCACAACACAGTGATTCAACCTTTTGAAAAGATTAGTTTGCCATTTCAAATATGCCAGGTTTTGAGGGACAGTTGGTTATTTGGGACTCAGACACAGTTATACAGACATACGTTTCACAGCTAAATTCAATAATCTGTGTTTTTACGTACTTCTTTTACAGATAACCATCACGTCTCGCCAGTGCAAAGGTCATGTTTGTGTTTTCTCTTCATTCTTTCAGTTCTGTTTCCTGTTTTTTTTTTTTTGGTGTCCAACTCTCCTCTCTTATCAAACACTCTTCCTGCCATAGTGATTGTCTGCCCCTCCCTGATGTGTTTCACCTGTGTGCAGTTTAGCACCTGGCTAATTTGATTGGGAATAAAATTATTGAATCAAGTGGCTCTTCAAGATTCCCCAAATTTTGAGAGTGAAACGAGTCATTTAAAAAAAATGAGCTGCTTTTCACAATGCAAGCTTATGGGAAAAAGGGCCACAATGGGCCACAATGTATCCTTTGACTTTGTAATTACACAGTTTGGCCACTGCAAATGTTGGCTTCAAAGCCTGGTGCTCTTCCTGGGGGCTTAGTTTACATGCTTGAAAGCATTTAATCAAAATATAACTTTATTTACAAACCCAATACCACACAAAGTGGTTAAATGTAATTGCTGGAAAAAGAAGAAGAGGAATAAAAAAAACAATTTTATTTTCTTACACCTGTAAAAACAGTTGTCAAGATGGACCTGCATCACATAGGAATGATATTTGTGCTTCTGGTTTGGTGGATTCTGGCTTCGTTCAAATTTTCAAACACTTGATTGAAAAACTTGTTCTGAGCCTTTTGATTATCCGGCAACATTTTTCTGATTAACTGATTATCAAATTTTTACATCACCCCTCTGGACCTGATTGTAAATTCATTCAGATAAGGCCAGAGTGGATCAGTCTCTTCCAATTGCAGTTATTACCTGAGGCTTCTGACTGAGTTATTATTCTGATTCTGAGTGGAATATAAAGGTCCATGTAAACACAGCTCCTGCCTTTAAGCAATATACAGTAATTTTGAGAAATTCTTGTGAACATTGTAGATTATTGCCGTTTTACTGCTTCTCTTGTAAACTTAATCGAAATCTGTTTCCACTCCTCTAGCCCTGATCCCTTGGTTTTAGGGCAGAGCAGCTGCACACTGCAGAGCAACCTGAGAGACCAGACTGCTCCAACCTGGGGGTGGAGGCATGTGTTAGAGGTGGGGCTGGGCATGGAGGACAATACGAGTGTGTGTGTGTGTTTTGCATGTGTGTGAAGGAGGGTCGGGGGGATGTAGGGTGTTTTTAGGGGAGTGCAACCTGTCTGCACGTGAGCAGAAGGTATCCACATACACACAGGTGCACAATCACACACAACATATGTGGATATGTGTACATGTGCGTGAATAGAAGCACATAAACAGTCTCACAAACACTGACACATTGACAAATATATAGCCTAAATACTCTCAAACTAAATATGTCAAAATCTAATTTACAAAACTAACCTCATACCTGGCCATTTTTCACAGCAGAAACATATGTTCCATATATGTAGATCTAACATTGTAACTCTTTTTTTCACTGTTTGTGTCATTAAAACCGTGTTATGACACTATTTTAACCTTGTAATTAAATTCTACACTTATATGAAGAGTTTTGACAGGCTTATATTTGAAATTAATGTAATTTCGTATAAATTAAATGCATTCTTAATAATGTACTTGAATTACTCAATAAATCACTTAAAATTATATATCTTCCATATATTGACTAACATATTTTATGTATTGGAGAAAAATTTCAAATACAAATTAGATTTTAAGTTATAGATTTTCTCATACAAATTAGTGTATTAGACATGTATTATCAAAATGTACATTCATTTTATTTTTCACATGTGTTCTTAAAGCACAGTGAATATATTGGCTTGCTTTGTCAAACATACGAAGGCTCATTCCACATAGTACATTTTAAAAGAAATATTTTATCTTACATTATATTTTTCAGTATATGTCAATATGTAATTGTTCCGTAAGGGTGCTGAAGTGTTGTATCAGGAAAGGACAAAATAACAGGAACACATTACAGTGGGGTACATTCGAGTACAATAAGTCTGCCATGAATAATACCTTCTTAACACTATTGTGGAAGGTTAGTGCAGGTTAATGTTCGCATTACAAATTTTGATCACTCTAATACAATTCTTTAAATGACAATCAGTGTGTATATGTTTTTTTTTTGTTGCGTTGTAACTTTGCACAAGAAAAGGGGCAACAATTAGCACGTGTTTCCATCACTAATGATCGAAGCTCGATCTGATGAATATGCGTGACAACTGAGTCACTGACCCAGGAATGAATGCGGATTGCACACTTCCCACTGAAGACAAAAGCCAGAAGTTTGTGGGTGTTAGTGGTTTTTTGTCCAGTGGACTATAACTGATATGTTACAGTTGTTTATCATCTAAAAGAGGTGGAAGAGAGAGGTGAAATATTAGCAAATAACAAGATATGAGCAAGAAGTGTTCTCAGGACAATGGTGAGGATTTAAGTGGATGAAGTGACGCCACCCTACATTTGAGATTTTAGCTTGAACTTGCTTCACTTTCATACATTTGTGCTGCATGTGAGTACATGATGGCCAAACATTATGTTTCTATCGTAAAGTGAGATTTGTTCTAAACTTTATATCGCGATAACATAAAATCGGAGGCAACAAACACATGAAACAGCTACAAAAACTGACTTTTAAGGCTGGCTTTAAATATATATAAATCTGGTCATCTGGTACTCTGCAGACTACATTTTACACCTGAGTGCACAATAGGTGACCCAGAACAGAACAGAGCAGAGCAGAGCCGTGCTGGACCATACTGGCTCCCAAGCTGTCCTGCTGTACAGCACACCTTCAACAGCGTGGCTGCAGCTGCTCTGTCCTGTCTCGTGTGTGCATATGTGTATGTGCGTATGTTGCGCCTGTTCTCTGTACGTATCCCCTGCACAGGGTCTGTCTGACCGCAGCTGTCCCTACCTCTATGCGGGTCTCCGGGGCGAGGCTGACCTCTCTCTCCTGAAGCCACTTCAAAGAGACCAGGGATGGGCTGAAGAGGTACGGGATGCCGGGCCGGCCAGCACGGCTGCTGCTTCCCTGGGCTTTGGGAGCTGGGGAGCTGGGACTGGGGTTCAGGTAGGGGGGGTGGAGGGGTGGAACGGGGTCGTGTGTGTTGCAGGAGGTGAAGGGAGTCGCAGGGGTATACGTGTGAGGCAGGAGGGCAGAGACAGGAGGCATGGGAATGAGAGTAGGGATGTGTTTAGAGCCGAAATCTGGAAGTTCTCCTTTGTGTGCATGTGTGTGTGTGTGTGTGTTTGCTGTTCAACCTGGACAAACCTTCTGTGCTCTGGTGTCACACTGGAGTGTCAGGGGTGTCTGTGTGTGCATGTGTGTGTGTATCTCACTCGGCAGCACTCGTCCAGCTTGGTGAGAACTCATGGCACAGCGGGCCCGCGGGCCAACGTCACATGGGGGTCCCGATGGAAAAGACGGATTACCGGCCACACACACACACCGTGTCATACCCCATACAGAAAAAAGGACAAATTACACGAACACTTGAAGAAATCCCCCAAACATGCATTTCTGAAGATTGTAATTTTCAAATAAAAAAAACAATGACAATTGAAAGGTAGGAAATGGGGGAAGAAACAAGGGGAAAACATGGGGGAGGAAATAAAACACAACAAACAGAAAAGAAAAGGGAAAAAGAGGGAAGGAAAGATCAAGAGAGATAAAGTGGGGAAAAAAGGGAAGATTAAGAGACTGAAATTTCAACAACTATTTGATGGGTTGACGTTTTTGTACAGACATTGATAGTGCCCAGAGGATGAATTCTCCTCATTTTTCCCGTGGTGCCACCATAAAATCACATTTAGGCTTTTGAGTGAAATATCTCAACAAAGACATGGAACCTGGTAAACATATTAATGTCCACCACAGGGTGAATTTGGATACCTTTGGCAAACACTTCTGCTGCATTCCATTGTACTCGGAACTTGGGGAAAAAGTGCAACGGAGCGGTCACCCAAGTTGGAATTTCATGTCGGACACTTGGTCAATATCCACCAAGCCATGATGACATCACAGCTGGATGGCGGCACACATAGTGAAACATTATCTTTCACTTTTCATCGCTTTTTACTTTAAGTTGTGTTTGTGTCGTGTTTCTATTTGAACCTCTTCTGCCATGTGATATCAAGACAGTATCACAGTCCATGCAGAGTCCATGCTTATCCTTCAAATTCGTCCATCATTTCTAATAATATAAACATCATGTTGGTATTTTTCCCTGTCAGTGTTTTTGTAACAGTGCAGGACCTACATTATGGAGGTGAGCCTAAGTTGAGGACTGTCTCTAAGTTGTTTGTATGTGCATGTGTGCATGTGTGTGAGCGTGTGTGTCACAGGGACACGTCTGGCCACAGCAATGGCAACAGAAGGGGTCCCCTGTGTTGCCTTTATCCTTTTCAAGCTGTCTGTTTACTCCCACCTCTGTGACCTCAGCCTCCACTGCCTCCCCTACACACCCACACACACACACACACACACACACACACCCACACGCACGCACGCACGCGCGCACGCGCGCGCACACACACACACACACACACCTTCCCCGGCTGCTGGTTTCTGCCCATACTCCCCCGCTGCACACAGGGCTGTGTGCGAAAGGCCAGCTGATGGCAATATGTGTGTTAAGAGAGGCCAGAACAGTCAACACACACATATATATCATCTGACACACTAGGTCCACCTGTGTCTGTGCCCAGCAATGGCCCCATACCTATACCCTCTGTACCCTCTGCCACTGCTGCCCAGCTCCACACTCCCACCATCTGGGGAGCAGACAGAGAGAGAGGAGAGAAGAAGAGAGAACAGATGAGGGAGGGCGTCGTTGTGCCAGAATGTCTACTTTTACATCAATGATCATTCTCACATTTAAGATGTTATCATACATTTTGAGATGTGAAATGAGAGAGAGATAAGAGTTTGAGTGGGATGAAAGAAAAGGAGGATGCCCTCTTAAGTCCAAAGGCTTTTGAATTACCTCTGCTAGGATGCCCTCAGGTCATCATCACCCTTAACAACATAAAAGTGCTATAATTGGGCAGCTTATCCCAGAGGCCTTAAACAAACCTGTACAGGAATTTGAACAATGTGTTGTATCAACAATTTGAGCCTTAAATGTCCACTAAACCTTTTGGTTTACACAACACTGTTCAGCTGTTCAGTAAAGATTTCAGTTAGCTGTTCTGCAGCTGTCTTCCGGCTCTGAGAAGCATTTAAGATACTGCAGTGCACTAATGTTAAGAGGCTTCTGCTGACCCAGATGCCCACTTCCTTGTCTGCTCAGTTGTTCAGAAACCTTTGGATGCAAAAGGACAGGCAAAATAAGCCTTGGGCTTCAGCCTATTCCTTTTTCAGTTCTTGATTGTGAGAAATTGTGTGTGAAATAATCTTTGTTTCTCAAGGTGTATATAACTGAAATGAAATTATTAATTAATTTATTTATTCATTCATTCATTCATTCAACCACAATCTGTCTGTAAAAAATAAATCGTATTGTTATGAATTTTTAAGAAAATGTCATAATAATAGAGTTCGTCATGTATCATGAAGAACTATAGTCATAGAAGTCATAATTATGACATTAAAAACTGTCAAAAATGTAGATTATGATAAAAAAAATCAACATTTATCTAATACTAGTATATGTTATAGTATATATTAGTATACTACTATATAGTATACAGTCTTATATACTATACTAAGACCTATCTCTTAATTTCTAAATCTCGTAATTTCTCTTAATAACTTTCTATCCCATATCTGTGACTATTTGTCTCACAATGTTGGCTTTATTTCTCATAATCATTACTTTTGTCTAAAGATTTTTAACTTTTTCAAATCTCAAAAACATGACTTTTTATCTCATACTGTTTTTTTAAAAAAAATATGTGTCAAATCCCCACTTGTCAAATACTGACGCATCAGGATTGTAGGTCGGACAGCTTTTCCTTTAAAATCTCACAATTATCCATGTTTTCTCACGATTTCGATTATCTCATAAATAGGACTAATCGAGGGTAAGTAGGCTATTTTGTTTTCGTTTTTATATTCTAAACTGGCAGAAATGTGCCTCCATAGTGCCTGCTGTTAAAACAATACCTAGTAATTGTAAGACTTTCACTATCAAGGTTAAGGAACCCTAATGCCCGTCAACATCAAAATTACTGTTTTACAGTAACCAGGGGCAGACCCAGTGCAGGCCTCTTCTCACGTTTTGGCTCTCCCAGATCAACAGCATTAACACCGGCTGATTCTCGCGATGGTTGGCTGATTAGCCGGCAGGGACACACGGGATGTTGGAATGGGATGATGAGAGAGCTCCACAGTGGAGGACAGCCACACACGGAGCTGAAACCGATAAAAAACGGGAGGACGAGGCGAGACGGTAAGGTCGGTGTGTGTATGTTGGTTTGTGTGTGTGTGTGTGTGTGTGTGTGTGCACATATAAATGTGTATGTGTGTGCGCGCGCCTGTGCACGAGAGGAAGGGGGTTGCCGTTTCTTTGGGTGACGTCACGAGCTTTCCTGAAAGTCAAAACAACCGTTGGCTGCGGTAACGGCAGCTTTCGTAGCTTCTCGGAAATCCGTTTGATGTCCGCTTGTTTCAGCCCGGGCTTGTTACCCTGACAGCAGAGCCGCGACCGCTGACTGGCGGTTTAGCTTAGCTCGCAGTCCGGCGTACCTTAATCACTTCAGAAGGGAGGAAAAGAAATAACCCGAGCGGTTTATGAACAGCAGGTGTACGGGAATACCAGAGCACCTGCCGCTACAGGTAATGCTGTTAGCTAGCCGCGCCGTTGTGGTAGTGTACGTGGCGTCATCCCCGCTAAAGCTAGCTCGATAATGTGTGTTTATGTTGTGATAACGTTAGCAAGGTGGGGGCGTGTTTGACAGGTCACTCGAGAATGATGCGCAGTGCTAATTGTGTTGAGGTTGAGGAGTAACTTAACACATTCTGAGTCTAAAAGAAAAGTGGTTAAACGTCATATTTTGTTATTTATTTGTTGTTATTTTTTTCATTTCGTTTCCTGCCACACTGCTTGCAACATGCGTCAGTCTGACAGCCCGGTTTGCACGATGACGTAGATGATGCAGTGCTGGAGCTCTGTCCTCCTCATTCATGGTCTACTGAGGAGTTTCACTTTGACACGTTCAAATTCACCTCGACAGCTAAATACACGCACTAAAATGATATCACTTTCGATTCAGGCAACAGCATATCATGGTTTATTAACATAGAGACACCGCACTACTGTCAGCCTGGGTTTATTTGACTGCACAAATGGCCACCTACCATTATGATTAAGAAGGTGTGTCACACTAATGGCAGAGAGTGATATCTTTGGTGATGATTGGAATAGGACAGATGATGATGATGATGCAGCATCAATGTCAAATTTGGGAAAGCCAGGACCTGATTAGGGCTGGTTCTTGCCTCCCCTTTTCAACCAAAGTGAATCACAAGTGCTGGTTCTGGGCTGGTGTTAGTGCTGGTTCAAATTTGGTTCAACTCAACCCTTTTCGAGCAAGGAGGTTCAGGTGCTGGTTCGGAGGCAGTGCCTACTCTCCAAGTCAGGAAAGCTTGTTCCAGCGGGGCAAAAACACTTCGCTGTTCCAGAACAAAGACCCACATATGTCAGGGGCTTGCAGCAGGGTTACCATGAACAAGTACCAACTAAGACCACTTCCGATTGCCATTTTAAAAAATTGGTTGTTTAAAATGGCAGTCATAAGCTGTTTTTGTTGGTTCTTGGTCACAATAAACCTGTACTCAGCCCCTGACATAAGTGGTTCCTTGTTCTAGGCCAGCAAGGTGTTGGTGCTGCCCTGGAACTGGCTGAGAGCCTGTTCTTTGGCTGTCGAAAAGCAAAGAACTGGATCTAGAGTAGGCACTTGCTTTGAACCAGCACCTGAACCACCTTGGTCGAAAATGTTGCATACTTTTTTGGTACTGAGTCTGAATGAATTCTGTCTATACCACTGAGTATTAAACTACTTAGTACAGTTCTTTGAACAGATAATCCTTTACCATTTTTAAAAAATGAAAGAGGATTTTGTCCAAAAAAATACCTGTTTGTATTAGGGTTGGGAGAACCAATTGACTTTTGATGCATTACGATATTTGGAAATTTAAAACCCATTTCTCCCCCCTCATAATCGGCATCAAATTGAATCATGTTTTTGTCAAAGAAGGTGTGGAGCCAATGTTTTTCATTGACTAACGAGGGAAGACATATCATCTGTCATATTTTCCTGCTAAATGGGCAATATGCCCCAGATAAACTCTCTACAATGGACTGCAACCAACAATAAGGATTTTATCATCAATTAATCTAATCTATAATCTGTCTGTAGATTGGGGAAAAATGTTTTGTCCAACCAACAGTCATAGACATTCAAATTACAATGATATAAAAATTCAGACACTGGTACCAGAACATCTTTGCTTTAAGAGATCAAATCATTTGACTTATTGATTAATGGACTAATCCTCTCAGCTCTGCTCTTACACCCTGTCTACAAAGTGCAGCAGCAGCAGCTTCTGTCCATCAGTGTATACGCAGGTTCAGCGTCTGTACTACTGTGTGGTTAACTCCATTTTGGCAGCGCTCACAGCCCAATACACGACTGCTGTGTTTATATGCAGAAAACAGAAGAAAATAGACTTGAATCACAAGTGTGTTAAATGATTTGCAAGCTCTTATGCACCATGTGTGGTCAGCGGTATTGATGAAAATAGAACTGCGTTTGTTCCATCAGACGCGCTTTTGATGAACGACTGAACAGCGTGGCTGAAACACATCCTGTGTTAGCATAGTGTAACACTTGAGGTCCTGCCAAAGGCTGGTTTGCGCTTTAGGAAATAGACTAGGGGCCCACTGCTGCGGTATTCAGCCAGGGTTCGTGTGTATGAGGTTTTGGTTTGGGACCAAGAGGTTAATAGATTCTCCACCTCCTTGGTTTCAGTTCATAAAACAATCCATGCAGACACTACAATCAGGTAATCCACCACAGTGTTATAAGAAGTACCCAAAATACATACTTGAGTAAATGTAAAGATATTGTGTGAAAATATTACTTGTAAAAGTCTTAAAGTACATGATAATATGTGTACTTAAGTGTCAAAAATATTTTTTGGCAATAAATGTACTTAGGTATCAAAAGTAAAAGTAGATTATATGGTATATTTACTTGTATGTGAATACTGTATATTATGGGTTTACACATTATTGACCTGTCGATTATCGGTTCAGATATTCAGCATTTTCTTTGGTTAACAGAGGCATTTTTTTTTTTTTGCCAATTGATAATCAAATAAATGCTCTACTCTGAGGCAGCATGCAATTTGAAAAATGACTTATAACTAAAGATTACCTTCAAATTATATTGGAGTGGAAGTACAGTATAAAGTAGCAGAAAATGCAAATACTCAAGTAAAGTACAACAAAATTCAGTACAGTACTTGAATACCTTTTGTTGAATCAGCAAAAGGTAACTCTGTTCTGTTTACTACAGATCTACCAATATGTTTTTTTCTGTCCCAATACAGATACCAATTAGTAATAGTAATCAAAGAGACCGATAAACAGTATTTGGAATTGATATACATTTGCTTTAAAACATCTAAAATATTAATGTTCTTTGTGAATAATTCCATTGGCAATTGGACACAAAAAACACAAACACCAATAATCAACCAGGCCCATAATTGGTCTACGCCTACTATTTACTGTATATCAAAGGTGTATTTACACCCAGTAAGTCAATTCCAGGAAGTGATTTGTTTTTGAAAGCAGTTATTGGTGTGTTAATTCTTTTTAAGAATTTGTGGAGTTTGTGGACACAGGAAATCAATCAAAGCATTTAGCAACCCTGCCTCGGTGAGTGGTTGGAGGTTGCAGAGGTCTAAAACATGCAAACCTCCGGTGTGGTCGTTTTGAGACCAGGAAAAGAGCTTGGCAAACTTGTTGGTGTCCTGCCAGAGGATGATTTGGTTGTCAAATGCATCTCTAAATGTATTACTCAATGTTTTGCTCCTCTTTACCACTGTAATATGAGCTGAATCCAAGGCTAAGTTGAGCACTGTAACAATAGAATCAGTATTATTAGTATTAGTCATGCTAAATGTGTGTCAGACCTGCATTTTCATTGTGTTAGTTTTTTTTCCAGATACCATACTTTATTGGCTTGCAGCTTGGCTTGACATATCTTGACTGATTAATGGTGGGGTAGTAGACCGTCTCTTTCCTTCCTCGTAATTTTTCTGTCCTTGTTGTTGCGTCTGGAATGAAATATTGTGAAATAAAAGTTGGCTGGCAGGTGCTTCCCCCGGCATGGTCGGTTCATCATGGCACTGGGTATCTCCATAGCAACAGCTGACAAGGGGTTACCACTGTCTCTCCTCTCCTCTCCTCTCCTCTCCTCTCCAAATTAAGGTTAAAGCTAACTGAAGCTTCATTGAATTACATAGTAGTCTTAAAGCTTAATCCACAATTGAACTGTGTCTATAAAAAGGATTTGATCCCCTTGGATGTAACTACTAGAGCTCGGTATTAGATTTTTTACTAAGTCAGTGCTGACATGATAGCCAAGTTGACTAAACTTATATTGTTTCTTTTTTCAATTTAATTGTAATATTAACTGAGGTCTAAATGTAAGCGCCTGTATAAGAACTTTCCCTTAAAAAAAAATACCTAAAACTGGTCAAATGTTCATAAAAATCGCAAAGTCTGAGATTTGACGGCAGCTCTGGTTTTCGAAAACATGAAGATGTTTTAGAGATAGTTTTGGTCAGCACCAAAAACAAATGGAGGATTGATACCCAGATAATTGAATTATGTCCACTGTAATTCAGTGTGTTATAATGAACATGCGAAAGTCCAAGAAGGGTGAAAATGTATTCTATTTGTTTTGTTTCAACAGACCAAACTGTTGATTTATTTATTCGATTCACTAAAAATGTCAGTCCATCACAATTTCCACAAGCCTAAACTGTCTTGTATAATACGTTTAAAGTTCAAAGATATTAGATAGGACCCAGATTAGGACCCAGCAAATGTATTCATTTATTTGTTTTTTAATAAATGACCTAATTTAATCAATTATCAAAATTGTTACCATGTAATTTCATATCAGTTGTTGCATCCCCAATTGATAAGAATTGGTGGACTGTGTTCCATTTAGTGTTAATTCTTGCATAGTTGCAGTCTTAAACTTCACTGAAATCAATTCTTTGCATTGAAAATTTGTTGGCAGTTTTCTTATCTAGTCTTTATAAGTAAAATAAAAAAAAGCACACATTTTATAATACATGTTTATGAAACAACTTTTAATATAACCTTCATTAACATGAAAAAGATTTTTGTAAATTAACAGCTTCAAAGGCCTTTTTAGCTCGCTATTCAACTACTTACTCAATGATAATAATTTCTTAGTGCTTATATATAGATGAGTAGATATCCAGTTTTTCCAATTTGTGGATTCTGATATTCGTATTTATGCTTCTTTTGCTAAATGAGGGTTAGGGCCTATTGTTTTGGCAACTGATGATATGAAAGGTACCAAAATTTGAAATTTGATGAATCTGATAACACACTGTATAAGGGTGAAAGCCTGAGCTGAGAACTGTAGAAGCCCTTCTAACAGAGACCTTTAATGTCTGTTCGTCTGGTTTTAGATTGGTCACTGTTCTGCTGCCTCAACATAAAAAATGCTCTGTGTCACCTACTCTGGTGTGTATGCGCGAGTGTGTCTGTGGGTCTCTCCCAGCCTTCGTTATGACGCTGCAGTCCCCCAAGAGTCGGCAACAGCGCAGACACTAGCTGATCTGAATACTGATCTCCAACTAGATGGCTACCACTGCTAGCCTAGCCGCCGTAGTGCTATTCCCCATTCAAGCTGAGCAGCGTAGTGTTTTTGCGCGTTGTGTAATACAGTGTAGTAGAGTGCATTTGAGGTGAACGCAGCAGCTATGCAGAGAGAGAGAGAACGAGAGGGGAGGGTGGGAGAGCGCAGGAGTGAGACGACAGAGAGAGGTGCAGAGATTTGGGCAGAGAGAAAGAGAGTGTGAGAGCATCCCTAACTGCCGTTGTTGCTATTTATAGCCAAGCCCTACTCCACAGTCCTGAGATGCTCTCCCACCTCCCACATATAGACAGACAAATCAGCCTACGCACACACACACACAAAATTTGACATGTTGAAATACAGCGAGTGCAGAAAAAGATAGACTTTACACACTGCACATCCAGCTCAGCAGAACAAAAAGGATGCATGAATGAATGAAAGGTAGCGCTCAGGGATATTTATTTGGCAATCAAGGTCAGTTTTTGCTTCATCAAGAGCTCTGCAATAATTCATCCTGTTTATCAGGGAGAGTGTAAGCGATAGAAAGAGGAACTGGGTGGGGGGAGAGTGGAGGGTGTGTTTGTCCTCACAATAACTAGTTGTTTGTCTTGTCAGATTGTATGAAAGGGCTTTGGAGAGGCCGAGAGGAGAGCAGGAGCAGTAGAGGAGGAGAAGAAAAATAAATCCATGCCTTCTTTTTTCTTTATTTTTTCTTTTTTCTCCTTTCACTTCCTTCCAGGCTGAGTCACTGCTGGTGAGGAGGAAGGTCTGGAGAGGGAACGAGAGAGGAGGAGGAGGAGGTGGTGGAGGAGGAGGGGGAGAAGAAGACGAAGAAGGGAGGGAGGCAGGGAGATAAGCCACAACAGGAAGCAAAGCGACACGCGCTTACACATACACACACACACCGCGTGTTTGTGCGTGTGTGTCTGAGAGGGAGACTGCGCGAACGAGAGGGTGAACGGGAAAGGAAGGGAGGGAGAGTGACGCGGAGGCTGGGAGAGCCGCCCCCCCACTCCTCTCCTCCTCTCCCTCTCTTTCTCTCCTCTCCTCCTCTCCTCCCCTCCTCCCTCTCTCTCTCTCTCTCTGTGGAGCAGGCGTGTAGCGGCATCAGACTCGGCGTGAAGGAACCATGAGCGATGTCACCATCGTTAGAGAGGGATGGCTCCAGAAACGGGGTAAGTACATGCAGTACCTCTCCTCTTCTACTCGCCTCCTCTCTGCCTCTGCTTTCTCTTCTTCTTCTCTGCCTCTTGTCTAGACTGAGGGCCTGGCCGTGCCTGTCCACATGTGCCGGTGGGAAGATGTGAGTGTTTGCGATTGAGTGTGTGTGTGATCACATGGATGTCTGATTATCTGGTGTGCAAGTGTATATGCGTCCCCCCCCCCACACACACACACACACAGGGATGTGTCTCTTTATTGAAAGCTTGGCTGGCTGTTTGTTTGCTAAGCCTTTATGTGCTTCAGTCTGAAAAAGAGTGTCTGCATGGGTATACGCATCTATCTGTATGCATAAGTGTGCAGTTAATAACATCTACCAGGCCTGTCGTTACACTGCTGGTGCATAGTGTTCTGTCAGGCAAGTGTGTCTAATAGTCTGTGAAATAGACTTAGTTCTGTCTCTTGAGATATTCTTTGTGTCTTAAGTTTGTAGAAAATCCTGAATGGTGTCACTTAGAGTCATATGACATGGGGTTGGTTGGGGTGGAGTCGAGGGGGTTACTGACAGCACATCCTACTTACAACCAACAGAATGATAAATAGGAAACAAAGAGACTGTGACAGTTGAAGAACATGCAGCAAAGATAGCACTTCCCTTTTCTCTGACATTAACAGCTTATGTAAGTGAGTAGTTCTGCAACAGGTGAAAAGTCACATGCAAACTGAACTATAACCAGTCAGAAAGTGATAAACAGTAGCTCTGGCATTTAGGACTCTGATTGTTTTCTAATGCACAGAACATTGCCTGCAAAACCAGGATTTCATGGGGGCTTGTGCTTCATGATGCTGTTCCTGTTCCTTCCAATCACAAGTGTATGTTTGTTTGTGTGTGTGTGTGTACATTTTAGGAAGAGAGCCTCAGGGATCGAACAAAGGGGATTTCCAGACTTTTAGGCCAATGAGCATCATCCCCCCTGAATATGTAATGGAGTCTAGGAATGTGTAACACAAACTGTTGAACAGGAAGTGACATGGATACATAACAGACAGCAGGCTTCTGGGTAATGTAGGCGGTGGCACAGCAGGAGAACATGTTGGACAGCTCCTTACTACATGGAAGGGATGCTCTCTCCCACTATGTATTACTGAAGTATCAGGGAAAATCTTTGTGTATGTGTGCCAGCATGCCAGTGTGATCCTCAGACAGTCGTCTGTGCATATTAAGAGGAACACATCGCCCCCAGTCACGACACAGCGTTACCAGTGTTCGTCAGTGTGTGAGAGAGACAGAGGTTGTGGGGGGGGGGGGGG
>OMLP01046527.1:33977-49065 GCA_900302685.1 Spondyliosoma cantharus
GGGGGGGGGGGGTTTGTTTGTGTCAGGAATATGAATGTTTGTCTGCATCATATGCTAAATAATTGTCTGTATGTATGTGTGTGTGTGTGGAGATGAGCAGGGTCAGGGTGCTGACTCACTGTCCAGGTCGTGATACAGCAAAGACTGCAGTCTTAGTCATTAGACAGCTTTTTAGTGAAACGAAACAACAACAGGGAACCGAGAAAGGTATTGAAACCTTTACACACACACACACATACACGAAACATTTTGTACTAATAAGATTACATTCAGTTCTGTTTTGACTGTCTGGAAGGGCCTGTACTTTCTAAGTCTTTTGCCAAATAATGCACATTGTTTTGCCTTGAATTGAGCGACATGAAGACTGTGACACAGCGACTGAATGAGCGGAAGATCAGAAAGAAAGACTGGTGAAAGAGACAGGAAGAGAACAGAGAGAGAGTCTCGTAGTCTCTGAATGAGAGACATTCATGTGCTTCTTAGATGTCTCTAAGGATTGTTGAACGGTTTGTTTCATTAGATTAGAGTCAGAGGAGTATCTACATAACTACTGAGGTCTTATGTATTGTTTTTCCAATAAGGTTCGATGAGTTGTGCTGTATCTGATTCTTTTCATGTCAATAATGAGCAAAACCAGTAATATTATCTCCATTCTTGTTTGTGTATGAAGGTAAATGCTTGCCGAAACAGGTTGTGTATTTGTTAATCTCATAATTAATCATTTAATGTTAGGTGTGTTGGTTATGCTTTCTTGCTGCAGTTCTGGTCTACAACAGCTGTTAAGCATATCCTTCCAATATGGTGCAATTTTGTTGCCAAAAAAGTAATTTAATGATAATTTTATGATTACAGAAGATTAGTATTTCCCCAGTTCTACTTACGCAGAGGTTCTTCTTAAAGTAGGCAGTCAGGTCATCATTTTATAGACAAATTAATGCATGACAGAGATTTATATCGACATTGTCGCAAATTTTATCCTCAGTGTGACACACATAAATTAACATGTGGATTACTGGTGTGATGCTCTGGCTATTCTGGACTTACTGTATAATATAAAAGAGCTGTATGCAAAGATTTACTTTTGCCCAATATAATGTTTTGATGATGCTAGTGTTTGCATTTTATAGTGTTTGTCAATCAGTAAGTACTTCAGCACTGGAATTCTGTGTGTAAATGGATGTGTAGACTGGATATCAGTGTGGACATTCATTTTATCATAATTTGACTAGAATGGGTAATAGATGGTGATAATTTACCTATCCTATGTATCTTGTTTTTGGTCTGGCTAATGGATCTGGACATAGATTGGATTGACTGATTGACTGATTGACTGATTGACTGACTGATTGACTGATTGATTGATTGATAGATTGATAGATTGATAGATTGATAGATTGATTGATTGATTGATTGATTGATTGATTGAAAGAAAGAAAGTGTTTCCTATCCATAGCATGAAGTGCTGGTGAAGACTTCTTGCTCATGCAGCCTCACGGGGATGTTTGTTTTTCTGCATGTTTTATTTCAGGACTGTGTATCTGTGAATGTGTAACTTTCACTTAATGAGCCACTATCCATTAGAATAATTGGCCAATCATGACAGATGTGTACAACACAACTCCATGCTAGCACACTGTAGGTGCACTGATCAACTTACACATGCCTGCCAGTACTGAATATTATAATGCTGCTAAAAACAATCTCTTAATTATTTTCTTGATTAATCAATTTGTATTTTGGTCATTCCTCTTCTCAGTTAACGGTCATAAAGAAAGATGAAAATGTTCACATTTAAGAAAGTTGAGTCAGGGAAATTAACCTTTTATTTCTTAAAGAAATACTCCAGCTGACCAACTGATTATTAAAATAGTTAACATGTATAAGAACTTTCCCTTAAAAAAAATTACCTAAAACTGGTCAAATGTTAATAAAAATCTCAAAGTCTGAGATTTGACGGCGGCTTCCTTTCGTCAGTAAATAAGTCCAACTTAAAATACAAAGTATTTTGCATGATTATGTGAGATGAAACCCCAAAACCAGTGCAGATGATACAAATATAAACAAACATAAAAGAGTGATATGATAAGGCAGTAAAACGTATGTGTAGAATGAAAGCATAATAGCAGACTTCAGTATCATCTCCGCTGCAAAGTACAATACACCGTGTCCTCAGATGACCGAGCCTTTCAGTACTCATTCGCTCACCAGCATGGCGATGATTTCCTTCCTCCTTTCATTATATCCGAGTGGGGAGTGCATTCGGCTGCATCACTTATTTATCTCTGGAAATAATGAACACTGGATAAATGGCAGATTGTGTCAGAGTTATATATATATATATACTATAAAGGAAAGACTTGCTGATAAACCAAAATAACCAATGATTGGTTGTTAGTGATGACGACTGAATGATTAATAGATACTTTGCATAACAGATGATAAAAATCTGGTGTATAGGCGTCAGCTCCAGGTGTAGCATTGTAGGGACATTGTGTCGTGTTGAATGGAGTATTTTCAGCAAACATAAGGTACATGGCTGTTTTATTGTGCCTTAAACATCTGATTCCGAAATAAACTCCACTTCATTGTCACCCAAGCCAGAAGTTTACCTTCTGTCAGTCCGTGTGAGGCCACAGAGGTCACAGTCAGGCACTGTAGTCGAGGATACTGTTACCTTCACCAGCATCAGCCCACACAGCAGTCAGCACAACAGATGGCCAGGAGGGAGGAGAAACACTGAAGGAGAGAGACAGGGAGAACACCATCATCTCTTCTCTGACATTTTCTGTCCTCCAGAAGTGTTTCTCTGCTAATCAGATGAGATATGGCTATGTCAAAGAGGAGCGAGTCTTGTTACCGACTCATTTTTGAAATAGTCAAAGATCAGTGGTTCTTTGTCTCCCAGGAGGGTTGAAACAATCACAAGCACTGCAAGATAAAGAGCATAAAGTCAAGAGGATGTTGTACATATTCTTCCTTTTACAGATGCTTTTCAAATGATCAAAATTTGTCATGCGTATAAAGAATCGAGCTATTGAGAAAGAAGATTAAAGACAAATATAATCAAGCCTATGTGGAGAAGTCACAAGGCTTGAATAGGTTGTCATTATTTTCTGCAGTTGCTCTTATTGAGATAATGTTTCTTTCTTATACTGCAGAAAAATGACATATAAGTCCAACATGATCATAATTTAGATTTTAATTCAGCGGTTTTAAATGACTCAGTGAACATATTGTATTTATTGTTTCATCCTTAATAACCATAAAAACTATCAAAACTAAACTATCAGACCTTAATGTAAGTGCAATTTACAAAAATATTTCTGTGGTAGCTCAAATACATTTTGAATTATCTGAGTTTTAAATCCTTCTTGGTACAGGCCTACAATCAAATGCCATGAGCATACTGTTCAAGAAATTCCACTGCAAAGAAATTTACCAAACACAGTCATCAAATGATATTAGGGGTAAATCACCAGTTTCATCACAATAGGATGTTACATGGATTGTTTTAAAGATACAGTATTTGAAGATATCATAAAGTTTGTCACGATATGATTTTGATTCAATTCAAGGGGCGGCGATCAATATGAGATGATATCATCTAACCATTCATCACCATAAGTTACAGAAGAAGCCCATTTTTTCACCCCTTTCTTTTGGCCATAACTAAAAAAAAAAAAAAACATAATTAATCATAAATAAGTGACGTCACTTGCACACATAAAACATTGCTCAACAACGAGAACCTTTAACGAAAGTATACAATTTGGTTCAATAGCTATCAATGAGACAAAACTGATTTCATAATTAAGGTGTATCTTAACAATGATGATATGGTTGCTGTTTTTTGCATTGCATTGAGGATATTATCATTAATCCGTAAATCAATATACGGATCTGAATCGATGGATCATCACATGTCTAAATGATATTAGAATCAGGATCTCAGTAACTGGGAGCATTTCTCTTTTTTATCTGGAAGTTGTTATTGTTGATTACTTTGCTGGCATTTTGGATATATCTTCACGGGGCTGGTGGTGGCTATGGACACCTTACTGACATGATGCAGTATTAAATAACAACAATGCATCCTAGACTGAAATGTTTGTTCTGCATATCTTGCGGGGGCTCTTTCTCCTTATGTACACTGTTTGCAAATCGCATCCATAATATGCAGAATTCTGATCACAGTATGAGCCATTTCACTGTGGAGACATTAAGGAAGTGGCTTTAATAGATTTTGTTTTTATGAGAATCCATGTATGTATCCAGACCTGTCACTTAATGCATCTTAGCATGATTGTATGTATACATCAAGCTGAAATAATAAGCAACACACCTGTACCTTTTCACACTCTTCTCTCTGTACTCTCAATCTCTACAATTTAATCCCTTTGGGAACAGTTTGTGCTGTACTGTATACGTTCGGCTGCTGTGGGGTTCATTGGGTGCAGTGCAGTGAGGCAGCCATCTTGGCTCAGTGAGTTCAGTGAGTTCGATGTTGCTGGAGGCTGGCTGGCTGGCTGGCTGGATCAGGTGGCAGTGCCAGATCTCTGATATCAATCACCATCCGCCGCTGCTGCTGCCGCCGCTGCCGCTGCCACCGCCACCGCCACTGTCTGCTGTGTCGCCCTTCTACTCTCCTCTCCTCCTCTCCTCTCCGCCTCCTCCTCCTCCTCTGTCCTGCCTCTGCTGTGGAGCCTGTCAACACAACTCACCCCTTTTATTGCAATTCACCCTGTGCTTCTATCCATCCAGCTTCCATCTCCCTCTTTCTATTCCCTCTGTTTCTCAAACTCACATGCATATACAGGGCAGAAGAAGACAGGCAGACAGTGCAGGCTTTGTTATGAATGGCATCCTCTTGCACATCCGGAGGAAGTGTACGCTCCAGTGTGGCTTTACAAACTGTCTCCATTGTCCTCAGAATGACTCACTCTACACTGCAGAGAATGGCAGTCAGCCAGACAGACAGACAGACAGACAGACAGCGCAAACAGACAGACAGACAGACAGAAAGCACAGCGCAAACAGACAGACTAGTCTGCAGAGCCTACAGACAAACAGCACAGGAACGACAGGCAGAGAGACAGATAGTTTGTGACAGATACAGCCAGAACAGAACAGAGGCAGACAACTTGCCAGTACAGAAGAGACCTGCAAGTAGCGGGTACAGACAGCGAATGAAAGACAGATGGGTAACATACACAGACAGGCAGAAGAGAGTGTGTCACCTTTGTTTTCAGTAGGAATATCATATTTTTGTTTTGCAAAGTGACTGAGTAGAAAATTGAGATTGTAAACCTTGAAATTAAATTCAGCTTCATGTTAACGCTGCAGCATATTAAATGTTTTTTAAATAACACCTATCTAATCTGATGCAATCACTAATTTAGGATACAACAGATAGGGATGTCCCCTTGTGGACTGTATGCACAATATGGATTATTTCAGCGGATACTAATACAGATAATTACCTCCTATGGCTGATACAGATAAGATAACCGATATTTTTACATTTTTGTATTTTAAAAAGTTCCGACAGTAACCTGTTGTTTATGCACACCTGAGGGTAGGAAAGGCTATGATGTAGTGAGCAAAGGTGGACGATTTCTGTGAACCCTTGTGAAACATGGGTCGCAAATTACAATCGATAAATAGCTGCATACATTTCTCAATATCAGGCAGACAGTTTATGGGTTGAATTTATATCATGCTTACTTTTTGGCAACA
Organism: Spondyliosoma cantharus; assembly: GCA_900302685.1. Classification (NCBI taxonomy): domain Eukaryota; kingdom Metazoa; phylum Chordata; class Actinopteri; order Spariformes; family Sparidae; genus Spondyliosoma; species Spondyliosoma cantharus. The sequence goes on from OMLP01046527.1 coordinate 39,714, forward strand.
AATGTGGTCCATGCACTGGAGGATGTGATGAATATAAAAGTGCAGCAATGTTTCTTAGATAACTGTTGACTACCTGTTAAAGAAGGGCCATGGAGAGAAGTGAACGTGTACTTTTGCCACCAAACTGCATGATAACTGTGTTGGCACTGCTGTTTTGAATGTAGCAACTCTCAGTGGGAGCCGTATAACTCTGCAGCCTCCATCAGTTAATAAGATGAGTGGTAAGTGAGAGGAAGCATCCTTGTAAAGTCCATACAGAGATGGATTAATGGATGAGAGAATGAATGAACTAATGTAGAGTAAGGCAGACTTAGATAAATGAATGAATGGATCAATGAATGGAGTGCTGATCACTGCAGAAGGGAAACTTGGATAGAGGAAGACAGACGGGGCGATGGGAGGATAGGTTGAGTAATGGGATTAGTTTGTAGCGGGATCATAAAAATGCTCACTGCAAACATCTGATCACTGCCTGGATGAGTGCTTGCACATGTATTTACATGTTACATTTACATGTTGATTATATTCATTGTCACAGTTTGTTAGTTTTGTTTATTATTCTTCTAGAAATTGTTTTATTTTCATTGTTTTATGTCTGTGGCAGCTGTCAAACAAATACAACCACAACAATAAACATTACAACAATACATCAGAGACATTTTACAACACATTGTTTTACTTACTTAGTCACACGCTACACATCACACCGACTTTATTGATACTTGATTAGTGATGACTGTGATCAAGATATTGTATATCATCTACTGGTAATAATTGATCATATAGCTGAGGATGATATTGCAGATTGTAGCAAGTTTATGCTCCTTCCCTTTCACAGTGATACCCTGTAAATCACTGCTTAAACTTGGAGCTTGTTAGACCTTTTGACAGTTGAACCTGAAATACACAAACAAACAAATGATGTACTATGGATTTCTATAATCATCAGTTTATCATCTCAATATTACTGGTGTAACCCACTTGTTGCATAAACATATATTTATTGTTGCATTTTTACAAATCATGTCTAACACTGAATTTGAAAGTTAATCAAGGGTAGAGCCTTTATGGAGTCATATGAATCCTGGGTTCTTAATTTCCTCATGAACTGTTACATGTTTCTGTTTTGTTCTATGGCAATCTATTGGCTGTAGCAGCTCTGTCCTTATTTGATAAAGCAATTTAAGTTCAAGCTGAAAGCAGATTCTATGTTTAAATGTGCTAACGGACAGATTAGACCAGGGGGGTAGTGTGTAGTCCAACATCTTGAAGTATTGTGGGCTGGTTGGAGTAGGCTTTGGGCTGATTAGAGGAAGCAGGTTAGAGTGGGGGTTGGTTTGGCTGATTTAGGCCAACAGATTAGTGCCTAGTGGCTAACAGCTAGTGTAAGTGTTGGCTGGCAGGAGAAGGACCCCAGAACGTGACCATTTGATCTCATATCGCCACTTCGATAAAATATTGATCTGTAACTTTTCCTGTTTAGAAATTTTAAGATTTTTTTTTTTTTTTTTTTTTTTTTTTTTTTTTTTGCAAAAAGCTACTTAGGGGGCTGTAGATTTCTGTTACAAACTGCTGTTTCTCCAGTATCTATTCTCATAGATAATCCAATATGCACTAATTTAGCTCCTGGTCAAGTACAACACAGTCTGATAAAATGGTTTAGAATTGACTTCCAGGTGACAACTTCTCACCATTGTGGTGCTTACCAAAATTGATAGAATCATTGCTACTCCAGGCTACAGGGCTGAAAGTTGATTCGTTTTGCCAACGTTTCGGCACAGATCTTCTTTGACGCTGTTATTCTGTGGGTTTGAATGTGATACTGATTTAATTTGTTGAACTCATTTATGCCAGTAGATGACTATGCAGCAAGAATTGGAATTGGGCACTCTTTTTTTTGTTAACTTCCTCTTATTTTCTTTTTTGGCACAGGAGAAGTGGTTTCAACAGGGGCAATCACACCAACCACATTTGTGGACAGTTGCCTACATCTGGTTGCTAAGGGCAACTGGACAACCATTGTTGCTCTGAAACATCAGCTACATGCTTGCTGCAATTTCTCTTCTTTACTACTGTAGCACAAGCTCTGTGTTGCTTCATTTGTAGAGCAAAGCATCAGTTCACTTTACATAGAAGTTTATGCAGAGACATAGAAGGCAGCAGCTACTGCAGACCCTTGGTTACCCAGTCTAACTTATAAGACACAATGAACACAGGGTTGGTCACGGTTCTCCAAACCCGTGATTCGATTTGACTTTAATTTTAAGGTCAAGTTTTGATTCAGTTTTTGAGTTGAACTTTAAAAACAAAAAGATATTTTATGGAAATTGCTTGGTGAATTTGTGTCCCCTTTGAGGATTCAGCAATAAGCAACAATAGATACAATTCAGTTTGTTACAAAGTTCAGTTTCTCTAGTCGGTCTAACCTTCTTCCCAAACAAATCAATTGAGCATCTCTGGCAGTGTCAGCAGTTCAGTTCAGTTCAGTTCAGTTCAGTTCAGTCAAATCAGTTCTGTTGTGTTCATCTCCGCCTTTGTCGGAGTTACCTCTGGCTTCAGTCATTTGATTGTTTTCATGCATCCTTGATACGTGTCTCGAAGTGCATCTGCAAGCTACTGGTGAGCTAGCTGTGTTGTCTTTAAAGTTATTCGTTTCTATTAAGATGTGTGTGAACAGGTGTTGTTAGAGTGGAAAAAGCAAAAACGGAGAGAATCATAATTCTGCCTTTGATTTATATTATCGAAATTAAAGGCATATTTAGATAGATTTTCCACCTAGAATCGAAATTGCGACACACACAATCCACAGTCGACCCAGTCCTCACCTCGCAGTTCAATATATAATGTGTACCTCCAAAACATTTGTTTAGCATTTATTGTGTAGGAAAAAAATGCACCAATGCAACTGAGGAATGGTGAGTATATGGGTAAATAAATACATACATGATAGTAACTATACTGGTCTTTATCAATTTTAACAAATTGCAACAATGAATTTGCATAGAAACAAATGAAACGTATCAGATAAATAACTTAACATTGAGAAGGGGAGAAATACTGCCCTCCCTTCATTTAAAGCGGATGGCTGGGATTTACAAATAGCTCCTTTAAGTGATGTCTATCTTAATCCATTTGTCCCATCACATTAAGGCATCTTTAAAGGCATAACAAGGGGAAAGGGGAAATGTATTCAATTAACGGTATCATTTTTGTAAGTCACACCTTGACGTAAACAATAGGGCTTTCATACGTGTTTTAGGCAGCATTGTCATAAGACAATACTAATTTTGTGCCCTGCAGCATAAATGAGTGTAATTGAATGAATGTTAGTTAACATGTTAATATGTTGGCTAACATATAGTGCCATTGCAGCCATGATATTGCTTTTATTTTTGAGTTTGCTCCCATTATGCCTGACTTAATAGTTGAGCTGCATGCTGATGTCACAGTGGCCAGGTTAAAGGGACAGTCTGTCTATTTATAGCTTCCCACCTGTAATCTGTCTCTGACAGGATTATCTAAGACACTAGCTTCGGCCTGCTGTGCCACACAGACACACTGAAAATGTGAGCCTACCATGCATTCATATAGATGTACAGTGAAGACATTGTGTACAGCACATAAGCGTGTAAAATGCAATCAATATTCGGAAAGCAAGGACAAATGGATGTCTGTTTGAAACCCACAAGAAAATGTGACACTGTGTAACCATGTGACAGGCCTGTAAACATGAGTGTTTCATGTGTGCTTGCATTGCTCATCTATGTATGCATGTTTTACAGAGTCTCAGTTAGGCCCAGTTAGTCAGTTCAAGTCTTTTTCTATAGGTTTTGCCTTTTGTACACATGTAAACAGCGTTGTAGGTCACTGAAAATTGACCTCTTGGAAAACTTCCAGAAACTCTGTTGTCAGTGTTCACATCGGCATGTGCAGAAGCAGAGATTTTTTGAAACTACACACAGACAGCCATGTATGTAGCATCACTGGCAAATGTGTACTCGGATTATGCATTATGATATTGGTGTACAGAGTTTGTACACTAACAGAATGGAGGTTATATTGTTAATATTTATAAAGACACAAATGAACAGTGATAATGCAATGATGAGAAAGAGAGACAAAGTTGGCTGCTCACAATATTTTGCTGACAAAATAGTCACCAGGAGCAATTCTGTCAAAAGCAGTCACGTTTCCCTGTCTTGTTTATAGTATTTTCTGTAGCTACGCAACCAACCAGAGTATACAATCTTCTTGCCGTTTTTAAAAGGCACCCGCAACCCATCATGGGATATGCGTTTTCAGGTGTGGGTATATGGACAGAGATTAATTCTGAAGCGGTGTAGAAATGCTCGTCTGGATGCCAAGTGGACTAGTTCTCAGTTAGCCTGATTAAAAACAGAGAAGAAGAGTGAGAGAATTTTTCATCCTCCCTCAACCTCCTCCGTCTCTGGTTGCCAATCTCCAGTCATTAATTAGCTATCCATGACAAAGTTCCCCGTTCCAATCTGAAACTAGTGTAGAGAAGCGGACGGCGGTGGTAATCATGTCAGGGAATCTTGGCTCAATGATCTGAAAGGGCTAAATGTCCCCCATATGGTCCACTGGCTGGGGCCTGCACCTCACCAAACTCTCATTAAACTAGTGTTTAATATACCAAGGTAAAGAGGGACACACACACACTTATGCATACACTCAGCTGTAAGAAACAAATCAAGACATCTGACAGGGGATTGGGCACAAAGGGACAGGAGGACGAGGAGGTGGTGTTTGTTTGTGTGCGCATGTGTGTGTGCGTGCGTGCGTGTGTGTTTTGCGAGGCTGATGCTGTACAATTGTTGACTTGCCATCTGTCATCAAGAAGAAAGTTCTGTGTGTGTGTATACAGAGGAAAGATGAGATGGAAAAGAAAGAAACAGGGAGTGAGGTGCAGATGTCTCACAGCATCGAGGCCGACCACAAGGTACAATGGCAGACTGCTGTATGAGAGGAGTTGGAGGGGGAGAACAGAGAAGAAAAGAAGACGAACATCTGCCATATTCAGATATTGCTCCGTGGTTTGAGTGTTTCTTCACAATATCTTGAGTTTGAATAGACCTGGGAAACGGCCTGCTCATTATGTACTTTGCAGGGCGAGGGAGCCATGTTACACCAATAGGACGGTTTCACATATATTCTTGAGATTTGAGATGAGATTTTTTCTGCATCCAAAGATGGTGTCATGTATGATAACTTGTCATGAAAAAAGTACATAGTGCATTTGTTAGTTTTAGTACTTTTTTTAAATCAATTTTCTAGTAAAATAACCACATTAAATCGTATCATCATAAAAATGTCCTTAATTAATACACAGTCCATCTTGTCTATAGCAGTTGGATTTAAACCGTCGAATGTGTCATGTTAGCAACAGGGATCGAACCCAAACGCAGACCCAGACACAGATAACAGTTGGTAACGACGTTTATTTAAACACACAAAGACGAGTGTGAACGGGTGGAGGTTCGTGTGGAACCTCGAGCCACCGCTGATGTTGAGTAGCGGGTGGTCCGTGACGCTGCGTAGCCGATCTCCGGGTGGAAGTGGAGCAGGGTCTCCTATCGGTCCTGTGAATGACCAGCCGGTCGTGGCAGATGTTGATGCCCTCACAGCGGAGCCGATGATGACCAGGACCCTTGGCAGGATGACGGAGCAAAGCGTGGCGAACCCAGAAGTCCTAACGCTGGCGAACTGAAGAGCAGGTAGGAACACAGGCAGGCAGGTGATGTCGACAGGCAGAATCTCTTCAACGGTTCTGTGGACGACCAGCCGGTCGCGGCAGATGTTTCTTGCACTCACAGCGTTTACCGATGAAGAGCGGAGGCCTTCGACAGGAGGGTGAAGCAAACCGTGGCGAACCCGGAAGTCTAACTGCAGGCGAGCTGAGAAGCGGGCAAGCAGATAGGCAAGCAGATAGGCAAGCTGGCAGGCAGGCAGAGTCAGCACACTGTGACACAAGCAAACAGAAGTTAGCTGCACAAGCTAATACTCGAGTAGAACAAAATCTAACAACGAGGGAGTCAGGATCTCAGCACTAAATACCACTGTGACTGAACGGACGATCTGACGATGAGTGACTGAAGAACCAGAGTCTTTATGGAGAAGGTTGATGGGGTGAATAGGTTTCACCTGTTGCTGCCTGCAGGGAGAGAGAAAGCCATGCCCATGCAAAAAGACACAGACAGGGGAGGGGGAAACACAGGAGGAGACACACAGCCACAGAGAAGAGCTACACAGCTCAAACACTAGAGGGAGAGGCTGCCATGATGCGGATCATGACAGTACGAGTTTGATAAAATACAGAATTTAGTCTGGCCGCTCTGTTTAATCATTTTTTTTCTGTTCCTGATGGAGAATGTGATTAATGTTCATTATGTGCTGACTGAGACTTATTTTTCAAGAAATAAACAATAATATGGAATAATCATGCAAGACAACAAACAGTAATATACGCATATAATGATTATTTTAAGAAACTATTTGACTTTCTTTTTGTTTTATACTCATTACAACATAGATAACACAGTCACAGTCTACAACTGCAACGATTAACTGACAGGTTTCACCAATAAATATATCAGCAACTATTGGGAGAATTGATTCATTAGTTTGATTGCTTCTTTTAAAGAAAAAAAGTTGAATTCTCTAATTTGCTTTGTAGATGTGGATAGTTTCTGGTGCCCTTGCTTTCTTTTGGACAAAAGAGGAAAGTTAAGAAAATCTAGAAATCAATCAAGACAATAATCAACAGATCAATCCAGAATGAAAATCATTTGTCTGTTGAGGCTCTAATTTAGTCATCTTTGTTTCTTTTGAATTGTCTCAAAGCCTCAAGTGCCTGATGCTGGCCAGCTGAGTTGGACATGTGTCAAACACAGCCTCTTAGACAATCAGACGTTACAAAATGACAAACACCAGCTCTCAGGGAAGGAGAGGGAGAAGAGTTGGTCTGAGATGGACCAACATATAGACCTGTCTGTCACCTCTGAGTGTGACAGACAGGCACACAGCAGTCCCTAATTGCAATCACACTGTGATTTTGTTAGCCCAAACTCTCCAGTAGTTCATGAACACTGCCTAATCACAGGCAAACAGCGTCTTGTAAACAAAAGTCACATGGGCTTACAAGCAGCTATTTGATTGGACAGTGTTTTGGTAAACTGTCTGCATGAGACATCAGGGACCTTTAGCAGCAGATGAGCCAAAATTAATATAATTCCAGTCTCTGTAACTTGGGCATGTCAGTTACGCGTGATAGAGCATGACTGATTGTGTGGGAATCGGATGAGACTGTGTTGTGCCCTTGCTTCGTTTTGTAATGTTCAGCTTTACGTGCATGATTAACTGCAGTCTATCACATTCCTCCATGTATCCATAAAACTGTGATTTATCAAGATACAACCATGTGTTGTAGCTTATATAAACCGAGTGGTGTCACACCGGGCCAGGCTCTTACCTGTCCACACTAGGGTTTGGCAATGTCCACCAAATCAGCATATGACAATCATCATGACATCATTGTTGCTTATTAGCACAACACTGTAGTTACCCGCTATTTCCCACTTTTTTCTTGTAAGATCAGCTTTCCCATCCCAGCATTGCAAGCATCTGACAGACATCCCCATGCTATGTTTAAAAGGGTCTTTGTCAACTCACCACATGTCCATAACTTAACAGTGCCAGCCTCAGAAGCTTGAAACAAAAGATAGCCAGGCTAAGCTAAGAATATGCAAATAACAAAAGCCTGATTTAGAGAACCACACTAACAAGAAAAACACAGCTGCCACTGATGGAACTGAGTGTCTTGGGTTCACCTAACTGGGCAAGTTTAATCAGAAAACATGCATTGAGCAGCAATAACTTTGTTTTATTTTCTCTACCATATGTTACAAATGCCAACAACTCCTGCCTAACGGCAACTCTGAGGGGACACACTACTTTTTGTGCTCTCTGGAAGGGGACCTTTTAAATGATAATGTTATGATGGTACAGGGCTCAGTGGTTGGTGATTGACAGCTATCGGCCATGGATGAAGCCATTGTCTATTGGCCTAATACTAGTCCACACAAACAATAATCAAAGTGGCAACTGACAACTATGACAATTTTTGTTGGTGGCACTGTTGCAAAAACAACTGGATTATTTTCGTCGCAAATAACAACAACACAGCACCAAACAGGAGTTTATTCGATCATTTAAACCAGTTAACCTTCCTTTTCTTGTGTGGTCCCGTGCCCAGTGGCAGACAAAATTATACACTAATAGCAACGTTTATAGGGAACTACTGTAAATACATCCATTACATGTGCAGTCAATTTTTACTTCATAATCATAAGTTAAAGCAGAAGTCAGTTTATGGAGTAAGTGAGTTTAACTTAACTTAACCAAACATGCCCAGTATGAATGGACCCCGATGGACAGATGGGCCCACACATGGGCAGGTGGAGTGACATACAGGTAGCCAGGACAGAGGGGAAAGCAGAGAGCAGCAGTTAGTGAGGTGGAGAGCACTTAGTGTCGGCCCTTTAATGTAACACATGAATGGAACCTTTAGAATAAGGCTGGGCTGGTGTGTGTGTGTGTGTGTGTGTGTGTGTGTGTGTGTGTGTGTGTGTGTCTGTGTCTGTGGGAGGCCTGGCAAGGCTGGGGGTGCACTTGACAGTAGTTGGGGTATAGTGCTCGATTGTTTATTCTAGCCTGCTGGGCTGGGCTATTGGGCTCTAGTGTGTGTGCATATATGCGTATGTGTGTGAGTGTATTTGTGTTGACAGAGTATGCTGTGTGTGAGCGTGTGCACGTGTATAGGTTTACAGGCAGACAGGGGAGACATATAGCACAATGCTTCTCTGCTGCTTCAGGATTGAAGCAGGGTGGAGGGGAGGGCTCCACAAAAGACCAAGGGGTTCTGATGTTGTCCAGACACACACACATGCATGCACACGTAACGCCAGCTGCCGCACACAGCCCCAGCCCAGCATTTCTGAATTAATAATACAGAGCCAACCACTCTGGAATAATAGTGACTCACACACACACACACACACACACACACACATATACACACGTGCATAAAGCTTTGCACCTGTTCACCACTGCTCAACTGGACAGGGTTGGGCTGGTTGACCCCCCCACCCACACACATGCACACACACACACACACACACACACACACACACACACACACACACACACACACACACACACACACACACACACACACACACGTATACACGTACACATTAGTTAGATTGTTTGTTTTCATCTTTGTGTTGAATAAAAAACTTTTGAATTTGTGCAAGAGTGAATGTTGCCAACCTCT
>OMLP01046528.1:0-18490 GCA_900302685.1 Spondyliosoma cantharus
GGATGGGTTTCATTGTTGCGCTCTGTGCTGCAGTGAATTCACCAGGGTGCTGATATCACATGAACCGTTACATCCATGTCAACGATCAGATTGTCAACTCCCCCCCTCATGTGGTCCAACTAACAGCGCAGGAGTCTCTCTGATTAAGTCGGTACGAGTCAGAATCCTGTCCAGTTCAACACACAAAGGGACTCTCACTGGTTTTCACTCGTGCAAAATTCAGGTTATGATGCCGTCTGCCGGAATTTATTTTTAAATGAAAAAGCAAAAAGAGCGCATCTTATGTCCCGTGTCATTAGAGGTGACTCACTAAAATGTCTAAACATTTTAAAACAGTAGTTGCATTAAAAATTACGTGTACAGCACACACTTGCTGTCCACTTCCGGGACTGACACAATGTACCGGTATTGATGATAACTGTGATACTACATAATGAAATATTGATATTGTCTTATATACACATATGATACACGTATCTTGTGAATAACCTATTGCAGATGTTTGACCATGTTGATCTTTTGCCCAAAAAAGAGACAAAACACACAGTTAAATGATTTTTTTCACATTCCCTATTGGTGGTGCGATGATATCGTTATCGTGAATTTGGCCGTGAACGTTTAGCGATGGTAATCATCTCATAAAAATTCTCTTTTGTGACAGCCCTACCTACAACTATCAATTATCTTCATTGTTGATTAATCTGTTGATTATTTACTCAACTAATCGACTCATTGAAAATGGTGAAAGTGTTGATCAGTGATTCCCGAAGCTGAAGATTAGACTTCCTGTCCTGGAGGAGTAAAGACACGTATCTTTCATCAGAAGTCTTGTTTCTGACCTGATAACTGTAAGACATATACATATAAATACATATACATATACACATAAAAAAACACAATCTGTCTGGAGGGTGATTCTGCTCATGATTCAGGTAGCCAGCGGGCCATTTTCTCCTACTGTATACTTCCATTCCAACAGATTTTAGAGGCAAATATTGTACTTTTTTTGCTGCATCAGAGCCAAAGTAGAACATATTTCAAATAATTTATTTAATCAAAAATCAAATAAAAAACACAATGATTCTGATAATCAGAAAAATTATGATTGTCGGATCGAATCTTTAGCCAGGCCAAAAATGTGTTGACCAATAGTGTATATTATTGCCGTACATGTAAATATATGTAGACTTTCCTTTTACTTGTACTTTAAGTACATTAATATCAGTTGCTTTCAGACTTTTCCTCAAGTGCTTACTTAAGTCACACAAGTAAAATTTTAACACAAGATTTTTTTATTTGACTTAAGCATGACTTTTGGGTACTTTATACTACACTGTTTCTTTTCAATGTAATTAAGAGAAACTGATGGTTACACTCGTGGCCCAGATAGGCTATATAATACGTGAGAGGCAGGAACTGGGGCTGGTGCCAAGCAGGTCGTTTAAAAAGATTTTAGAGCTTTTTCACTGAGGATGACTCTTGGAGAGCAGGGAGAGTAAATCAAAACAGTTAAATCGATGCTGAGCAGCAAATTAATGAGCTGAAACTGACTATAAGACTCAGGAGATCATTCTCAGTAGGTTTACAAGTGTCCTCTTTCGAATTGTCCTAATTATTTCACATGATCTTTACAGGAAGTATCAGTAAAAGCCACTTTAAACACATGCAAATTAAATGTTTTGTTAAGTAGTGAGCTGGTCCTTCATTTATTTTATTTTTGCTCACTTTTGTTAATTTATATAAAAAAACATAGATAAGACTCAAATTATGCCATTCTCATACAGTACATACACATTTATGTCCTTTAGCTTGTATTGTGAGCTACCTCCCCCCCTCTCCTCAGCCCTGCCATGGTATCTTCAGACATGTTATATATCTGCCGACATTTCTGAAGTAACCTGACTATGATGTTACTTTTGTAAGGCTTTACATAGCGATAGAGATTGTAGATGAGCCCTGTGTTGGAAGGCGCGAGGTTTCGTTAAAAAGAGAAAGAACTACATCTCTTCATCTGGGTGGTCAGCTGCTAAGTGTGTGTTATACATTTTGATATTTATGGCTCATTAGATAACAGCGAGCAGAGAATCACAGGAAAGGTGGGCGAGAGAGAGAGAGAGAGAGAGAGAGAGAGCAGTGCAACAACTGATACGAGCTGGGATCAAACCTATTGTATACTGAATCACCAGCGCCAACCATATGATTAGTTTAATTTCAAACTGTACCATACTTTTCTCAGTATTTTGTCAGTATTTTCAAAACACTATGAAAATGTATTATTTCCCAGTTAGAGGAGGCTAATGTCTTCATTACTCTGCCACAGATGGTCAAATCATTTTATACTGGACATTTTTATCACCCTCATCATATCCTGAAATAAGCTTCTGCCTCCATCTCTCTGTCTTTTTTCTTCCTTTTAATCGTATCGAAAGACACAATGATCTGTATTACCAATGTACATACATGATACATGTGGTGCAGCAGTTCTTCTTCTGCTCACAGTATTTGCCCCAGTCTCTCTAATTACTGTGGGGTTTGGCAGCTTTTCCCTGCAGACTGTCAGTAGAGCTTCCTGAGTGCTTTCCACTCAACCAACTTCCGGTCTGCCAGGAAGCAGCCCCTCCTGGGCACGTCAAACCATGTAAGACCACGAGAGAGGCTGCTGTGGGGAGATGTTTGTGCACGCGAGGCCAGCACCACTGCCGCTGGCAAAGAGACCTGATGGGATGTGTAACAACACGAGATGTCTGGAATCAAACATCTTTCGAGAAAAAGCCATGAAGCATTCAGGTGATCCCACTGCCCATGTTGGGAAGTTCTTCCGAATTCAATGTGTTCCTTAGCTTTTAAAAGTGGAAACAAATTACTTTCCAGCCCCATAACATTCCAAGTGATACTACTGTTGGCTCCGCTGTTGAGGAGACATCTGGATCATTACCAGCCCCTTTTAGATAGAAAAGGGCACATTTGCTCCAAGGTGTCTTTCTAAAAGGGATGTGTAATATTCCTCCTTTTCCAAAAGCTGCTACTTGGGCAGTGAACAGTGACAACAAATTTGTTTTTAAAATAATAGCTTTACATTGCTCCCCATTGGAGTTTAGAACTGGGTTCTTAGCGGGGGGCTTTTAATTTGAAAGTAGCGACCGTTCGTAGCTTGCCGCTACACAACAAGCGGACACAACCAAACAGCTACAGAGACCGAGGAGAGGCTAGCATCTCCTGGATCTCAGCGGCTTTCCAGTTGCTCATCTTGACGTCTGCGGATGAAGTGATGGACTGATTGCTGTGATCAGCTGTTTTCCTGGTTTTAAAACTCCCCGGCTGTGGGTCACACAACAGTGCAGGTCATTGACACCTCCGCCCATCTCACGCAATTGCTGGCACATCGACGTCTCGGATTTAGATAGCAATGGAGGCGGAAATAAGTGTACCCTCCGAGGCGTCAAATTGGCGGACCAAAACAGACCCCCAATTTACCGGCTTCTGTCTAAATCCGCGGACCTAGGAGCAAAAAGGACGACCAATTGGCGGCTTACTGCCCAGTATAAAAACGGCTACTGTTTTACTCAGTTGCAACCACCAAAAACAAAAGTCAGACAAATTGTCAGTTTATTCATTAATTTAGCCTATGATGGGGATGTGAAAGCAGATTAAATTGGGCCAGTCTGACAGCCTCACTGGATGTTCAGTCAGCCTTCATTTTCCCACGAGATTTGGCAGCAGGTGGCAGATAAAATTGCAAAGTGGTTTATATGAAACAAAGCTAAACACAGATGGTGTCATTATTCTGTGCAGTGTAGCCATTACATGGTGCAATCAACATTTACTTCGTAATTGCCGGTTTATGTCATGATGTGGGAACAAAATGGACATATAGTACAATACAAAGATGAAGTTGGGTTTTGTTGCTCAGAGCGTTTCAACGAAATGTTGATAGCTGTTTCAAGATTTGTGTCACAAACTCGGGACCCAAAACATCCCAGAAAAACTATAATATACTTTATCTGACTTGATATCAGGCTCAGTGCTAATTTGACTGGACAACAAATACAGGGCCGACCACACTGAGAACAATAACTATAAATTGATACTAAAATTGTCAGTTTCCCAGTTGTTCCAACGTTGAGGCTCACTTTTCCGACTATTTCGACACCACATGAATGTGTAACTACTTGCATTCAAGGCGTCACATAATAAAGAGATAAGGAAGACTGTAGCGTTCCCAGTGTGGTTCGTTATCATCTGCAACCAAGGCCAATGAATAAAATCTTCTTCAAAGGCACGACATCCAAACTTAATTGATTTTCCTGACTAGTCTTTGATGAATTCTTGCTGTTATCCGTAGCTCTCGGCTTTATCAAATAGTGACACTTCGGCTCTTCTTGCTTATATCCCAGGACTTCGCACTGGAATAGCCTGCAGGATCACGTGTACACTCTGGAATTTAATTAGAAAATATGATTTCCACTTTAAAGATGTTCCACTGCAGCTTGCCTCTCTCAGTCCACCTCTGTACGTCATCCACGCTGCAGCTCGGACACTTGTTTGTCGTCTTTTTAGCTCTAAATCTTCAATATTCTCTGGACTGAAAAAGAGGTTTTGTGCAATCTTCTGTAACCTAGACACATCTTTTGAATTCATTTTCTTCCCTGTGGCACTTTGAAGCTCCTTTGTTACATCCTGTGCTGGAGCAGAGATTTACAGTGTGTTGCATGAACCATGTTCTTTTTTTTATTCTCATTATGCAGTAAGGAAATAAGACTAAATTAAATCACAGTATGGAACAACAAAGATGAGATGAGGCATACAGTGAGAGTATTATTACAACCTTAACATTAATGCACATTTGCATAGTCTGTATTGTGTGCTGTGTATTCTACACACAGACCTTAAGCTCTGGCAAAACTGAAGGAAAGCTCAGAAAGCCTTCATTTCTGTCAGCTTGGGTTTTAAACAGTGTTCTCCACCCTTTTACTCCTTTTATCTCACTTCGCCTGCTTGAACCGAGTATGTATCTCTCCATCCTTTTTTCTTTCCTCCACCACAGGTCGATTATTTCAATGCTGCAATTCTCGCGCTTCTCTCGATCGCTTTGTTTCTCCCCATCTTCCATCCAAGGCCAAAATGCGACCTGATTAGCAGCGTGTTGTTTCAGTTTGGTGTGGAGCACCTTACATAAGTTTCACATGGTCTACTTTTGTAAGCCCACGTCGCAGTGAGATGGAAATGCTGGTATGACAGAGATGCCTCTGTTTTGAATAATGTAGGAGGGATATTGTCTCTGTCCCTCTCTGACATTCGAGTGGTGTTTATTTTCTAAAAAGGATTTCAAAGGGTGTGCATGGAGAGCGGAGTGTTGGGAAGAAGTGTGAGAGAGACTCTGAACTAGAGTCCTAATGGGTTGATTTTGACATGGCTGAGCTTTGGGCAATGTTGATATCATATCGTTAATGTTTTGGATAATTTTCTGAGCTGTTCTCACATACTTACCTTTACTCACTTAGTGATTAAATGTTTGTTCGCCTTTATTTATGAAGTGCTTTTGCGGTACGGTTTGACTCGAGTCCGAGAGAGGAGGAACTGAGCCCGACCCAAACTTTTTTTTTTAATTTTAAATATGTTTATTATTTTTCAAAAGACAAAACGAAAAACAAAAAGAGAAGAAGAGAATAGAAAAGAAAGACATAACATACAGAACATAACACGTCTAAAATGATGGTATCAGTCCATGGTCATAGTTAGACAATAAGGCAAGTGATAAAAGGAAAACATCTATGGATAAATAAAAGAATAAAATGAAGTATACGCAAACTCATATACATCTGTGCACAGTGAAGTATTACGTTTGTAGGTCTTGCCCCTTAAGGTATCTCAGTACAGGGTCCCATGTCTTATCAAATACCTCTCCTCTAGCTTCATTATAAAGCCCCGGTCTCTCAAGATGTAGTGTGTTGGACATTTCCCCTAGCCACAAGTCATATGTCAGCACAAAGTCCATTTTCCACATTCGTAAAAAATCAATTTTTCCGCAATCAGCATCCTGAATTGAATAGCCTTCTTCTCATGTTAAGTGTTTTTTTTTTACATCCCAACACTACTTGAGTGAGACGCAGTTAATCTAAGCTGAAGCACAGAGGTTCCATCCATGGTCAGCATCTCCCAAAACAACATACATCACTATTTCCAAACAACACGATACCATCACACGTGCCAGACCTTCGGTATAAGGGGCTGCAGTTTGAGGCTAAGGCAACAACATTACATGGTTAGGTTTAGAAAGGCATCGTGGTTGGGGTTAAAATCATACGTGCACCTGCTCACAGAATCAGGTATCCAAGCTCTATTTTGAGAACATTTCAAAAATAAAATATTGCGATATTAAAGCCACATCCTGATTGTTGGATATATACAAAAAATGCAAAGAATAATTATACATCCGAGCCAAGCAGAATCTATTTATTTCTGTTCAAACTCATTAGAACAGCCTGAGTGACAGGCACTGTAATTAACGCTGTAGGTCCCTGTGCCTGTTTGTGTATATATACAGTGCATTATATATACACATGGATGTGTGTCAGCACACATCAGCTGTCCACATGCACCCAAACAAACATCAACACCCACACAAAGCCTCAGATACACAAAGCAAACTGGTTCAACAAAGCAGCGGTCTGGCACCATTCATGAGCATCACAAAGCAACCAGGTGAACACAGGCGGCACTGTGGCAAACATGACTGAGTCGCGTTACTGTCCCGTGAATGGTTCTCTGAACCGCGTATAATCTTGAATACACACTGCACGAGGATATGATGGTTATCACGATCATTTTAGGCGACCATGTGGAAGTTCTGTGCATTCTGTTTTCTTCTGCCAAAGTCTTTTTTTTCTCCGTGTTTGCTGCTCTGTTTTGATCCTGTCGCATAGTGAGTCATATCATAGCCATTTAATTGCCTGCATTTCCCTTCCATCTCCTGAGGTCCCACGCAGGCCAGCTCATTTGTGTGTTTTTCCAACTACTTAAGGTGATAATTTGTCTTCAAATGTAAACAGATTGGATCCAGTAATGGCAGCGTTTTAATGGTGATAAATGTACCTTATTGTGATTATAGATTCATCCAACCTGTATCTGACAGACCGTGGCAGAAGAAGTGTCCAGATCTCTCTTTTTTCATTTTTATTTCTGTTATAGATATGATCCACCAAACCAGTGTTTTTCAGTCCTATTCCTGGTGCCCCCTGCCCTGCGTCTTTTAGATGTTTCCATGCTCCAACACGCCTGATTGCAGGTCGAGACCTGCTCTAGCCCTACTTAAGAAATCCTACTTAAACGAAGTTACTGAGACCAATGTTAGCATATATATAACATAAAGCAATAGGCAATTATCATGTGTTAGGAGCTTTTACTGATGTTACCAACCTAGGGCCCCTTCAAGAGACACCGGATACATTAGTTTCACGTTGAGATCAAAGATGGTGGACCCCAATGCAGTGGTGGCAGGTTGGCATATCAATGGATGAAGTTTTATTCAGGATCAACGGCAGCAACAGGCGAACGTGACAGGATCAGGGAAACACAGCAGCTGACTCAACAAAGAGCGAACTAATAACTGGACTTGTTAGTTTGGGCCAGACTTAGATACAAAATAACCGAATAAGGGGACAAGGCACAGGTGGAAGAAGGTGGAGAAACTCAGGAATGAGTGGAGGGACCAAGAGAGCAGGGAATGAGCTGATAGAAAGAAAGAACACTGGGAACAGAGCCCTCGAGAAGAAAGAGTCGCATCATCTCTTACGTGCACCAGTGGACAAAGTAATACTGTACGGCTGTCTCTCTGTATTTATGTATTTGAATTTCTCTCTTGGAATTTCCTGTAACTTTTCTGAAGTCTCTGTGGCTCACATGACAATCAGCATTTTCAACTTCTCTTGTCCCGACTCTCTCCAGTCAAGGGCTCTGACTATGAACAGAGCTGGGCTGATGAGGGAGATGCATAAAAGTGTGGAGGGAAAGGCAGGCTGGTAATGAGCACAAGAACACAGGAGGGAAAAAGTCACCACAAAAACCCAGAAAACACATAAAATGAAATTATTTAATCTAAACATTTAAGACGTTGGGAAATGTGACACTGATGTTTCAAAAACAAGCAAATACAGTGTCTTTTATCAGCTCTAAAATAAAAAATGACATATATTCTAAATCATGTCATCATGTTGCTCATGCTGTGTGTCACCTCCTCAGACCGAACTGCCATAATTGAACAATTGATCTGTTCTGAACCTCTAAATTCCTCCTCTTCTTCCAGGTCTGCCCTTCTACAGCCGCGTGGCAGAGAACTGTGATGATGTGGCTCACTTTAATGAGGTCAGTGTCTTCATTTACTCCATCACACACCAACCCACCTACATAATGACCGATCAGCAATTATCTCTTAAGTTAATAGAAGCCACAACCTCACCATCTCCAGTGCAGATAACCAGGCTGCAGGCTTTGTTAATGAACCTGTTGGTGAGTCGATGATGATTAGCCATTATGTAGATAATGTGGCCGTTATTTTTAACTTGGATGGAGGTCTGCTCGTAGATTTAAGCGATGGCATTAATACAACTCAACCTTATTAGACATAAGTGAGTACAGGAAGATATCACATTTACACCCACACAATTTCTTACTGTAACTGATAACATCTCTAACTGCTATTGACAGATAAGCAAAGAAAAGCTTCTACACCTCTAACCTCCCCTGGCATTGTGCCATTGGCGGTGTTGCCATTAACATACGTTTATGGCTATTTTTGAAGTATCGCATTACAAAAGAATGAAACGGCATAATTCAAAAAAACTTCCTGAGTTTCCTGGCTTGAGGTGGTTTTGGCCTTTTTCGAAAAAAGACTTCATTGGAGATGGAATTTTTTTTCAGAATAAGCTGTGTTCACTCCAAGAGAAAAAGAAGAGGCTGTGTCGTGCCCCAGGCTTTATAGCCAATTCGACCTAGTGGCTAAACGTTGTAGTTACACCGTCACATGAGGCGTAGGGCACAAAACCATAATCTTCTTTGTGGAAGAAGTGGCTACGAAGTTAGTGTCACAAACTCACGCAAAATGACTAATTTGGCCATCATGATTTGATCCATTCGGTCCGATAACATTTGGAAAGTCTAGAAGAGCAATTCAATTATTTGATTAAAACCGGACATCATGGTGCGTTCAAGTGCTCATAAAAAATGTAAAATAAAGCTGAATAAAAACACATTTGTCACACAATAGTGTAGTTGTCAGTGCTGAAAAACAATTGAATTGAAAGTCAAATTATATTCTGACTTTGGAGAATTGTGACACCCCCCACGTCCAGGGTCCTTATCCATAGATATAGAAAACTATGTTGCCATCTGTGTCCTCCTGGACATTCCCACAAGACTCCGTCTCCGAGATTAATTTCCACATTCCCTCGCAGATGGCCAAGACAACTGGTTCTGTTTCTGCTTTGTGACCTCTACAGCCATGTGTAACATAGATTGTATCGCCAACTTCTGAGGAAACAAGGCTTTGTGTAGCATGCTTTGTTACAGCATGTAGCAAATTTGCTTGACATTTAGATGGAGACATAGTTAATAAATATGACATGAATAATTATCACGTAACCCTGTGTTGGCACTTGACATTGGCATCGAATGTAGATAAGCAGGTGCAGAATCCTCATACATGGATGTAATGGGATTCTGGACTGGACACAAGCCCAGGCTCTTCATGATGTGAGGCGACAGTGCAAACCACGGAGTCAGCCGAGCATCACGTCTCATCGCCCTAATTCACTTACAAACACAAAATCTTACTGATTCTCACTTGCAAATGGCCAGTGTCCTGTCAAGTGTCTCCTAATGGCCCTCTTCATGTTCACTGATGGCCTATCAGGGTCTGAGAGGTGGTGCAGAGGTAGTGGCCTCCACCCATGCATGACATTGAACACTTACTCTGTTGTAATTAAACCAGGCACTCCACTGCTGCAATGAGGAAGAGTTGGCCCCATAAAGAACCTTTCTGAGGTAGTTTTAACTCAACAACGAAAGTTTAGTGGACATGAACTCCGGGGAATTACTGAAAAATTATTCCGAGCAACAGCACAGACCTGAGTAAGCCTCCGGGATCCTGCGGATTTCACTTGAGCCATCCTGGTTCTGGCTGGTCAGCCTCGTCTCCCTATGGCTGCTGAGGGATGCTGGGAAATGTTCCCAATAGGATTCCTCCAGGCTCCTGTCACACTGAGAAGCCAGCTTTATGATGGATTTCAAATGCAAAGAGTCGTAAGGGAGAAGAGAGGGGGGAGAGGGGTATGAAAGAGATGAGGTCTGAGGGATCAGGAGAGAAGTGTTGGGAGGAAATCCACACAGAGCAGAAGCAGAAGAGACAGAACAGAGGTAGGGGGTGAAGTCAGGGAATGAAAGAAGGAAAACAAAAAGACGGGGAGCCTCAAACACCTTCCCACGGGAGGTTTGACTACAGGTTTTTTTTTTTTTTCTAAGCTGCAAGCTTTCACAAAGAAAAGCATTTTTCCTTTGATGGGCTCACAGGCAGAATGCTGCTTCCTTTGCTGATAAGCGGGGCTTTTTGTTTTTAGTCTAATCAGGAAAATGGCTAAATGACTGTTCACATTTGGCCTTAGTCCCGCACACACACTCCCAAACAAATATTCAGAGAGCCTGCAGAAAGAATTCTGTTTTTGTGGGTGTGATACAAGAAAGAAAAGTAGACAGAAGGCAGAAATGTGTCAGAAATATTTATTATGGTTATATTATTCCCAAGGCCAAACTGCAGTAACTGGTATAGAACTGAGTAGCTGCCACTGATACGTGATCTCTTGTGACAGCCTCACCCGATGCTCTCGTCTCAGTCCTGTAGAGCTGGCGAAGTCGTTGGCATCACTCAGCATCAATAAAACGTCCGGGCTTCCCTTGGGATGACTTGTGCTTCCAGTAGCTCCTGAGTCGGTGTATATTTGTGCGTGCACTGCATGCGGCTGGTGCCCAAGTCTTCACGCACAGTTGCCCTGGCCACCGCTGCCCCCCAACAAACACCCATCACATCCTCCTCATCTGACATCTTCATCCTCAGCAACTGAAACATTTGCATGGTTCAGTAGGCTCAGTCCTGCCCCTGGAGTTGAGGGGGCCATTAGCATAGAGTTGTGTGTCTCGTTGCTTTATGCATGGACTAGCAGGACGCCTTTGAACTAGTGCACGGATAGGCTGGATGGGGAATCTGTATTCATTATTCATTCCATGGTGGGACTTTTAGCTGCAGTACACCAGGGCTTCCCCCTCACTAGTTAGACATAACTGGAGCAAAGAACAGAGAGCCCTGCAAGTACTGTATGTGGCCACAGGCTTCACCGCGCAGATATATATATATATATATATGTATATATATATATATATATACATATATATATATATATATGTGTGTCCATGTCAGTACGAGTGCAGCAGAGACAGAGCGAGGGGGTAAACGCAAGAGCTTGATCAAGGAATGTGCGTTTGTTTAGTTTACAAAACAGATGCCGAGAGATTTGCAACCATGCAGAAAAGGCAAGGGGAATTATTATGCAAACATAATGAATGCAGGAATATTCCTTCTCCACTCGCTTCAGACTGTGCTAAGTGCACAGTCTGACTTTTTAATGAGAGACTTGCAAATTATGTAATGCTTTAAATTCGGAATCTCATGACTTTTTCATGGCTTTCCTAGGTAATTGTGTACTCACCGTTTTCAGCCCTGTCCCCCAACAAATAGCATTTTGTGTGCTGTTGATTCATCCCATGTTGTTATCGCCATAATGAGGAAACACTGTAGGTTTGAATAGCATGTCCAAAACATGGGCAGCTAACAAAGAGGATAAAATGGAGGCAGCAGATCCACGGATATCATCTTTTTTCATTCCACTCTTCCTTGCCATTCCCCACAATACAACTCTGTTACCGACAGAGATTCTGCTGCATTACAGCTACTGTAATGTAGCCTCGAGCAGCTAGCCCTCAGCCGATATGAGGAGCGGACGACAGAGCCGTGATAAGCTCACCTCTTTCTAACTCTACACCCCCAGCTTTTTTTTTTAGTTTTTCTCTGAGTTTTTAAACTTGTGAGTTATCAGCACCAACTGACATCACTTGAAGCAATTTAGCAGACCTCAGCTCCCTCTGGAACCAAAAAAACTTTTTTACATTTGCATTAATACTCCCCAGGACCTCTAAACAGACTTTGATGTGGAAAGTCGTTTGGAGTTCTTCTTTAATGAAAATATACCTCCAAATTGGAAAATGTTGATGCTGATTGTGTCAGCAAAATGTTCACTGATGATGTGTTGTATTAGTTTTCCAAATATCCACTCAGAACATCTCAAAGTTTTGATGACTGAGTGCCAATTTGGGAAGCCATCATGACAAAGCCCTTGAACTTAGGAGGAGCTGTGATCGGTCTTATAATGGCAATTATATTCAATTTAAGATTGAAATCCTTTAGCACGCTATTCACCTCTTTGCAGGTAAAGCAGATGACTTTATATGTCCCCCAAAGTCCAATGAACTATGAGTTGATCCACTCTTTTCCTCTTTTTCTCACCAGCCATGCAACAATTTGTCCATTGTGGATTTTACACATTAAATCGTGAAGACGCTGCTGAAATGCAGCAGTAGAATTGATGACAGCAGGAATCCCTGCAACACTCACGTGGTGCCACTAGAAGCCACGCAAACAGTAGCTTGCTGCCAAGTGTCATTACTAACTTGACAGATGCTGGTTAATAGAGCCTGTTGATACTTTTCCCATTTGCTTTAATGACAGCATGTAGTCTAGCTGGCATGGACCTGATGACTCATTTTATCCCAGCATGAGATTTTGGAGAGAAGTTCATGATAGTCAAGAACCAGCCAGAATCGTGAATAGATTCTGGATCGAATTGCCCACGTAGGAACTGGAATTGAATCGTGAGATTGCCGATTCACACTCCTACTTTTTGTGGTTATGTTAAGGCACTCTGAGCTCTTGTTTAAGGTAAACATCATGATCTTGGTGTAATCTCAACCTCAACACTGACTTGTGACAGGAGACATGGCACGTTTGCTTTATGAGCATGTTGCCGACGCACAATCTTTGCTGTTGTTGCCTAAACCCTAACCACCAAAGGGACACAGGATATGAACTCTGGGCAAGGGCGTCTAAGTCCTTTGCTTTAAACAACAACCACACACCTCGAACATGCTCATACTCAACTCCTGACAAAAACTGATTTGCAAAGGAAAGTATGTAAGCATAACTTCTAGGGAACAGGTTTCTGTTTTAGTAGAAGTTGTGTGACTGCCGATGCTCTTGCTCTACATCTCCCCTGACAGCCTGACCAGCCCAATCAGGGCTCTGAACTCCAGGGAGGGCTGTGGCTGACCAAAGAGAGTAAAGAGACCACAGTAAAATCACATCCACAAAACTTCCCTCGGTAATCAAGTTTGTGAAGTTAGTGGGCTCGAGTCAGGCGTGTCTGTTATATGAGAGCATATCACTATCAGGGTGAGGTTTTTAAACTAATATACATCACACTCTGTAGTACAGGATTCATATCAAGTGATTCCCCAGAGATTTAAATACTCTTAAAACACAAGTTTATGCATTAGATTCAACCCTGCAGGTCGTATTTCGGCCGATGCGTTACCGACCATTTGACCACCGGTAAGGAGGCGAGGAGTAGCAGTCGCTTTCGGGCCTAACACAAACTGGAATATTTCTGGAGGTAAAAATAGTCTGATTTCCCCACTTTTTAAAGACTCGGGGCTGCTCCAGGGAGGTGCTTTCCTATCTCTGAGTACACTGAATAAATGATGATCTGTGCAGAATACTGGCTTTGCTCAGTTAGAGTTGGAAGGAAGCTGAAATTCAAGCAGCCAAAATGAGAACATCAGAATCTTTATTGCATTATTGCAGAGAACCTAATTTTATTACTAAGTTTTTTAATCTGGTTTATGCGTCAGTATTGTGGATTTAATGTCACAAAGGAACAAACAAATCCCCGTGCACGCACAGGGATATGTAACAAAAATCATATCCGTTGCTAAAGCTGTATTTTCACTTTGCCGTGTGTGCCCTCAGGGAAAGAAAATATACAGCATATCAGCGCCCACTCCTCTTTAGCTGCTTGTGTGTGTGTTCATGTGCATCAGCCAGTAACTCCTCTGCTGAAGGATTCCCTCTCCAGCACCGCACATTCGCTCAAAAATCAAATGTACAAAGTAAAGCAACCCATGGGAAAGTTCTTTAACTATAGAGTATTATCTGGCACTGTAAGAACAAAATTTGCACTAAAACAGAAAAGTAGGATAACACAAGTTCAAATCTTAACTGCAACCACATGTGTTATGTGGTTTGGTCATCTGAAGCGGCTCCGTCCGTGAGCAACAGTACACATCAGCAGCTCTGAACAAGGATTTGGGCTAAATGCTAATGTCAAACATGCCTACATGCTCACAAAGACAACGCTCTCATGCAAATGATTTCATTTAGTCATAAAGATATAATGTATTGGATATATTGAAATGTTCACTGGTGTTAGATGATTACCGAAGTCATCAGGATTTATCCTAAAGACACAATTTAATGGCAATCTATCCAATAGTTGATGAGAATTTGCAGTGTGGACTGTTATGTGGCAGCAGGTGAACCCAGGTGCAGACACATGCTGTGTCTCAATTCAGGGTCTGCATCCTTCAGAGGCCGCCTTTGACGGCCAATTACGTCACACGAAGGCTGTCCCAATTCAAAAGCTCCTCCAAATGCAGCCCACAAATGCAGCCTTCTTTTCGTTTTTTTTTGGTTACTTATTCAGGTTCCAGGTAAAAGAGTAACATGGCTGCAAATGTAGACGTGACTTGAACAGTGGCTACCATCTGGCAGCGTGAGTGTCGCAGGGCTCAGCATAAGAAGGCAGGCTCGATTGCAGGATTAGGTACAGCTGTCGGATTCTACTCTGCTCTGTCTCCAGCACACCTGTCTCCCTCAGGTAATCACACACAGGGAGAAGAGAGGGATAGAGACACACTGGGGAAGTGGAAACAATTATGCTCTGACTTCATTTGACTACATTTAACAATCCCATGTTGCATCCTGCTCAGAAACAACTGGGATGAAGCCTGAAATGGGCAATCTGGCCAATAATGAAATAATGACATATTTAATGGCTGTCTCCACAGCACTCTATCAGCACTGGATAAAAGTCTGCCCGCATCATTTCCCATTCAGGTATAGGGGGAACAAAAGCTCTGGCTTGTTTGCATGTCTTTAAACCAGTCACAAACGTCTTGACAATTTGGCGTTCAACCCAGGATGCAGCGACGGTACCTCTGGACAATAGCATCGGGGGAAACTTGGTTGCATGCGAGGACATGAGCCTATTAAAATGGTTAAATCCCTGCACAAGAAAAGGTGTCAGCTGCTAGATTGTTTACGTTCGTGAGAGTAACTTGCTAGTTTCAGCATGTAAGTGGCTAGCTTGGAGGTTGTTGTGGTTTCACGTAGAGATGGGATTTGGAAAACAGTACATGCAGACAGCAGTAGAAAAGTGGGAATAGGCCTGCAATGATTTACTTATTAACAGTCTACATCCAGTAGGTTAGATTATTTAGTGCCAATCAAGATCTACAATCCAAATTACCTACATTAACCTATATTCTGTTAAGCAGCAGTGAGGACTACCTGTAAGCAGGTTTGGTATTGTGTGGTGTATTATTGTAAAAAGAAGGTGCTGTTGTACTAGTAGAAAGTATATAACAGTATCTCCAAATCAGTATGGAGGTATGTTTTGTGAGAAGTTTTTTGTTTGGGCAGCTCAAATCCAACAATAACTGTTCATTGTCCTCTTACTTTTAGTTAATAAATACAGTTAATTCAATACAAGCGTGGGCTTTTGTTTTTGTGACTCATCACATTTGGATAAAAGACACCAGAGGAACAGAAGATAGAGCCTCTATTGTTGAGCAGAAGAAAGAAAAAAACCTCCTCAGCAGAAAAGTTTTTAACTGAGGGGTGAGTGTTATCTCCAAGCACAACACTGTCTATTTCAAAGGAGTCGTGGAGCAGCTTACTTGATAAATGCACTGTTCATTATCTCTGCACCATCTGGTCTTCCCAAGCAGAAACTTGGCAGCTAATTGCAGTTTTATTAGAGTCCAGCTCGAAACAAAATGAGGTGTTAATGAATGAACCGGCTTCAGAGTGTGTACCTGTCCACACTGCCACTCAATTAAGAGTTTCACTTGGTTTAACCGCCCACTGCTCTTACAGAAAAGAATCACGTTTTGATGGTTTAAACTTGATTTAGCAGAAGTGTGGGGTAAAACATATCCAAACATTGTCAGTAACTAATGCAATTAACAGTTGTGTTTACATAGAATCAGTTCGGTGCTGATTGATAACAGCAACCAGAGCTTGTGGCTGCTACAACTGTTCATAAATATTCATCATGGGTGAATAAAAGATTCTGACTAGATTAATGTCAATATGTCAACACCCATGGCTTTTTATTTGACACATATTGCACATTAGACAGAGATGCATGCAGGATAAAGTGACATCTGGGAAACAGAGCGGGGATGGAAATGAAAACGGGGATAGACAGTCCAATTGGAAAAAGTAAATTGAGACAGAGTTGGGGGGTTGGTGGTGTAGGATGCAGTGGGCCTGCAGCTATGTCAGTGAATTGGACAAGATTGAGTTTCTCAGCAGAACCATCTTATCAGAGATGCTGTTTCATCTAGACTGACAGCCGCACATACGCGCATAGTGTATATGCCGCAGTGATGGAGGAACACAGTTCATTTGCACCATCAAAATGGCAGTGTAACTGTACAGTATAAAAAAAACAGCCATTCAAAAGTTTACTTCAGTGAAAGTACGAGACAGCAAACTGTACCTATTGTCCCGAAATGTTGTTCCTGTCACTGTGTAATTATACTATTCATAATAACTAATTAAGAAGGGCCTGGTCGACTACAAAGAACCAAAGCAATGACAAGAGAGACAATAGCCAGCGCAGAGGATGAAAACACAGCCTCACCGATACAAAAACAACTACAATGAGACTAAAATGGCGACTAAGCCATAAAAAAAAACAAAAAAAAAACATCAAATAGCCAAAAACAACTGGACACTCCCACACAGGGTTTAAAACCTGCAACTCCCTCCCAGTTAGTTAGAACTGAAGACGCTTCTTGGATGAGAGTTGAAACATCTTAAACAAGTCCAGTTGCCTACGATACAGCACTTACAACCACACATGAACAGAAAAAATATTACAAATTGACAAAAAATTGCTACAAAGATAGATAAATGCAACTACAAAGACAAATACGTCCACAAAAAGACCAAAACGGACTTTAAAGAGACAGATCACAGATAGATGAAAACTCTCGGGAGAGATACAAAAATGACTACAAAGAGAGACGAAACCGGTACGAATGACACAGCCGCATAGGTTGAAAAAGACATAATGAAAAAACATGTTTTATTCGCAATGTCATGGAAAAGTACTACACTACCCACAATCCTGTACTGTAACAGTGACGTCTCTGGTTGAGCTCACTGTTACCATGGAAATGTTTACCGAACCTGCAAATTTCATGTTTGCTAGTTACTGCTAACACTGAACTCTACGATTGTTTACCACAGAGCTGCCATGATTTCACTTTCTGACCTACCGCGTTTTTTTTCGAGATGAGGAGAAGAGTTTCGAAAGGGTTCACCCGAACATGAAATTTGCAGGAACAGCTTGTTTTTTCTTTCTTTTTTCAAATGAAGTATTTGGAGGCGTTCCTTTAAATAATTGAACTCAGGGTCTTTAAATGTCCCAAAGCGATTTCTTTCATGAGAGGTTTAGAGATTACATGATTAAAAATCAAACTTACACTTGACGAAAAAAAAATAAAATAAAGGGATATGAGAGAAGCAGGAAAATGAGAATAAAATGTCAGGTTTACACTTTATGTGTGTGAGTGGTGTTCCAGCATTAAATAATTCACTGTTGCAGAGGTATACTGTCTCGTACCGTCAATGTCAGCAAAGCCAGAGAGCGTAAAGAAACCCTTTATTCCCAATCCTAAATATTATAAAGCATACGGAGCTGGCTGGTGAATCCTGCTGTAATGAGAAGCTGCTGTATGCTGCCTCTTTCAGCGGCCTACCCTTATCTCTTTTATCCCTTTAAGAACACATCTAAGCCTCCTGAGTCCGAGTGCAGAGAAACGCATCGCCGTCATCACAACAAGCCTTTAAACTGAACACAAAAGACCGCATGCTCCATCAGGAATGCTCTTACTGTAAATGTAACACCCCGGCCCTTGTAGTTAGCGAGTATGAAAGATAGAACATACTCTTCATAATTAATCATAGAGATGTTTTCATCTTCCGTGTCCATGGCAACAGTCATGAGACATCAAAAGGACGGCGAGATGGGGGGGGGGGGGG
>OMLP01046528.1:28841-39214 GCA_900302685.1 Spondyliosoma cantharus
ATAAGCCTACATCTCTGGCCTTCACACACACACACACGCGCGCACACACACACACGCACATAAACACAGCCTGGCGCACATTTAGGGAGGTAAATAATTCAAAGTGAGTCATAGCCTGTGTTGTTCTCACACCTGCTCCATATGTCCACAGGCAGGGTAACTGATCTGCTTCATCACTGCTGGCTCCAGCGCACTGTAAGGCCAGTGTGTCACACCCCTGCAACCGCAAGTGCGATCACATTACCACAACACAAAGAGAAAGCAGTGATGCATGATGGTCTGTGTGCTGTAGTGGCATATAGACCGTGTTTTATTATCTGTTTTCCCCTGTGGCTGATATGCTTTTATATTCTGCGCGCTGTGGAGAACCTTGTGTGTGAGTTACTGAGCACTGGAGCACAGAGGAGGTTATATGAGTGTATGATCCAACCTGAGGTCAGTAACTCCCAGGTGGTCCATGGAGGAATACCTCGGTATTAGAACTGGAAGCACTGATGTTAATTTTTTAGCAGGCCTAAGCTGGCCGAATCCTGCTGTTATGACATGCCTCTGTCTTGTCTCACATGAACTCTGTGAGGCTAGATAGATCCGTCCTGGGAGGGATTGTTGGCCTTCAAATCACCAGAAGGGCTTCATGGGATCAAGCCCCACAGACATGATCCTGAATCAAGGATGAATTTTGATTTTTTTGCAAATCAATTTTGGAATGAAAATGAAAGCTCTGGGTAGTTCCCAGGCTCATTCATCTCTGGTCCTCAGCTTGGACGCAGAGGCCTGCTACAGCTGCGTTTAAAGCAGCCTTAGCACTGCATTGCACTCTTAATCAATCTGAATGGGACCAGTCAGTTGATGCATTCGAGTTGCCGATGCAGAGGGCTCGCCAAAAACAATTTTTACACATCATGATGTAATTTGTGGTGGGAATGACAGCTCTGTCAAGTGAGCCAGATCTCATGGCTTTGTGCTTTTCACAGAGCCATCTTTTTTCTTTCATGTGTTTGTGTCCACACATACTGTACCACGCTGCTGCTGTGGCGCTGCTCCTGCTATCTCCATCTTTCTACGTTAAGTTTTCTCCTTGATACTGATCAATGATGGCACTGCTGCATAAAAAAAAATGCTGCCCTTCACCTATTTATGTTTTTATTCATGTCTGTGAAATATCCTACCGATAAAGACATGGAAAGTGTTGTGAGCTGCAAGAATGATGTTGCTAGGATTATCCACAGATCGTGTTTGTCATGATTTGCGTTTTTGGTTTAGTTTCCTGAATTTCCTGAAAAAAAAAATATATATATAGACGAGGGCCTCGCTGCTCACTCAAGCTATGTGGCTGCTCGAACGTGTTTGCACAGGCGCCAAAATCGAAAGCGGAAAAGTATTTTTGTTGCATAAACCTAACCAAACAGCAACAGAAAACTGAAAGACACACGTATATAAATGAATTTAGCATTAAAACGATAACTGAACAGTACAACAGAATGCCCATGAATCCTGGCGCATTTTAAACATTACGTAAGTTGACACTGTATCCCTCTGCTTTGAGTTTACTACTTTGAATTTATTGTACGAAATGTGCTGTGTAAATAAAGTTGCCTTGCCTTGAATGCAAATCACACAACACGAAATATTCTCATTTTTCTTATTAACGAAAGTAGATTTATGGCAGGGGGGTGAAATGTTTTGCACAATGGTTAAAAATTAAATACAGGAATCCCGTCTCACAGTTTTATAAAGCACCGTGGAGGGTTATGTTTTTTTTTATAAGCTGTCAAACTTGCAGACTGAGGTTTATTTCATTGTTAGAATATGGGCTTGTGTTCTGAACACCTGCGACAGTAAGAGGCTGCTGACTGAAGATCTTGTGGCTCAGATCGACATTAAAAGTTCTGCAGTGTCACCAGCTGCCTGTTCATAAATGGACTCAACACTCAACAGGAAAAACTATTTAAGAAAGTAAAGGGATGAAACACTGGTGGCTAAAATGCAGCCAACAATGTAAATAGGCCTAACAGGGCTTATGCGTCTCTAAATTAAATTTAAAAGCCTGAATGGCTGCTGACTTCAGCCTGAAAGCTTTTTGGTTTAGACCAAGTAAAGAACAGTGCAACAGGTCAGGCATAATTAACTGAAAGAAAAGCTTAAATACGTTGGTGCAAAGAGCTCATTCATTAACCATAGAATAGCTATTACACAATATTTCATGCTATTGAATGTGGTGTGTGTGTCCCAACTACAGTCCTTCCCCCCTCAGGCAGTGGAAAAATCAGAAGTTCTCTGTTGTTAATGATTCTTTTTAAATAAGCCTGCCTACAGTAATACGTGGAGTAAGTCTGCACTTTATTTATGTAGTGTAATTCTTGGCAGTTAATAACCAAAGAAACAGCCCCAGTTGTATTAAGACAATTCATTAATATGAGATGGATGAAGATATGATGACCACCCCAAGATTATTATTAAACGAATAAGGAATGACTGAAGTCCAACTGTTCCGTGGTTTCATCTGAATGTCACGGATCAATCAAACAGAACCATACGTGTTTTAACATTCTGCTGGTACACAAGCTCTGCAAACTCTGTTGAAAAACATATAAAGGTCTGCAACACTTTTGAAGTGCTTTCTCTGTTCTGTGTTCAGAGTGAGTTTTCAATATCAGTGTGTTCGGCTTTTTGACTTTTTCTCTGTTTTATCTTAGAAACTGGCTCAGAGTTTTACTGCAGACAGTTTCCTCTGAGGAAAGATAAGACTGTCGTCCCCTTCTTGATTTCAGCACTAAATCAAATTACCCCATTACCAATTTATTGTGTTTCATTGGCGGGTGTCTGTTTATCTTTGCGGTTTTCATTGGAAGCCCGTCAGCAGTGTTTTTCTGGCTCCAGAAGAGGGTTTTGTAATCCCGTCATTCTGTACACAGACTCAGCAATTTTTTGCTTAGTCTGAAAATGTAAGCTTAAACATAAACCTGTTCCTCTGTTGAATTTTATCTGGGCTTTCTCTCTTGCCTGAAGCGCTGGAATGAACACTGTGGGCTTGTACCTTTTCATTTATGTAATATTTTATTTCACCAGATGCACGAACACATTTGAGTTTATTTAGATTCTCGACTATTGGATGGTTTGCCATGAAATGTTGTACAGACATTCACATCCTACATGGGATGATTCTGAGCTCCGGCCAAATCTCCAACGCTTTGTTTCACTGCATGCCAAATATCTGCTCATCAAATGACATTCACTTCAGCTTTACATGCACTGTGTCTTTATTGTTATTATAGCAAATTTAGGTATGCACTAAACTATAGATGGTGAACATGGTAAACATTAAACCTACGTAGTATGACTATTTTTAGCTCAGATCATCACTTCCTCACAGAGCTGCTGGCACGACTGTAGACTCTTAGTTCTGTTGTTACAAATCGACAGCTGTATTGAGGATGAAAGGTTTCCATATTGTGGATCGATAAAAAAACTAGAATGGCACTCAGAAGAGCTCAATAATCTCCTTTAATTTAGCCTGTTTTAAGGATTGGCCAATGAACAATACCATCATCAATCATCGTGTCTGACAGTCATCACCTAAAGACATGATCATCGTAACATCGTGATTTAAAAGGTGCCCCACCAGAGCACAATTAGTGTGTCCCCTCAGATTTGCAGTAGGCCAGAGATTTTGGCACCTGTGACATGTGGGACGGAAAATGAAAAGAAGTTAGTTGGTGCGTCTGCATGTCCTGTTTATTTTTTTGCCTAGTTAGGTGAAACCAAGACACTGGGCAGTGTTTCCTCTCTGTGAGCCACTGTTAGTGTGTTTCTCTCAATCGTTCCGTTGTTATTGTGTTTGCTTGCTGAGCATCCTCAGAACAGCTAGGTGGCTAATTTTTGTTTCAAGCTGGTGAGGCTGAACACAGATATAACATAAATAAATGTTATGTTTCCTGCCGACTGTCATAAAAACAACCCACCTGCATCTCACTTTCCCGCAGACCGGCATGTGAATAAACCAAGTGTGCATCATATCGTGTTCTCATGTAATCTTTTACGATAATTTTGTCCATCACCGCGGCGTGAAGCCGGAACAATGAGGCACGATACTGCATCCAACCACACGCACACATGTGATGGACATTGGTTGTACAAAACATGAGTCTTAATAGCTTCTACTATTATTTGTGGTTAAAGGATTGTGTGTGTGCGTGTGTGTGTGTGCGTGTGTGTGTGCGTGTGTGTGTGTGTGTTTGTGATACGATACTAGCTTGTCAAGTTTGTTGATGAGAATATTTGTCATTCAGATACATTTTGCTGCCATTGGTTTATATTTCTTTACTGACATGTGTGTGACGTGTGTGTGTCTGCATGCTCGAGTATTGATTGTGTCCATGCAGATCAATAGATATTTATCCTTGAACACCAGTAAACACCAGTCCGCCAAATCGTCTCATGTTTGATATGATTGTAGGCCCCCTGATATCGACGCAGCGCTCGGCTTTTCCTCAGCTCATCAAAGGCCATATCACACACACCTGTCGGCTGCGACGTTTCCATTTCACATCGTCCTCCAGCTGAGTTACCGGCAGCTGTGCTGGATTAGCACAACCTTGAGGAAAAAAGCCCTGTTTAACTTGGGGTGGAAAAAAAAAACATTTTGCATTTCAAAGCTCCTGAAATTCACCTGAGCCGGAGATTTCGTCATAGTCACGCGTCGATTTTGTAAAAAAAGCAACTCGAGGGCTGACACAGAAAAAATAAAACAAATTGAAAGGGAAGGGAGCTCTAAATTATGAAGCAGATGAAAGTAAATTGTTTGCAGAAATTCAATCAATAATGAATGCCACCTTTTGAAGTGCTAAAAAGTGAGCCAGAACATGATAGGCCCTGCTCGGTTCAATTATTCAGTGCTTGTACACACGTTACAATGGCTGAAAGGAAATGACAGACCATTTGCTTTCCTGAGTAGCTCTGGACATATTGATCTCCGCTGACCAGGGGAGTGAAGAGCCAATTGTACAGTAGAGGCGGGGGGGTTAGTATCTTCAGTGTTATTGCTCAGAGGGAAAAAGTTCACTGCATAACACCGTTGATATCCCTACAGAGCTTCTTGAGTCACGTCAGGCCTGTAAAGTTGAGCATGAAGTAATTCAGTGGAGAGCCTGGCAGATATGCGCTTTCACAAAGAAAGCATCTGCTGGCGCCTGAGGGGAAGCAAAAACCTTTTTCTTTTTTTTTATAACTCGGATTTAAGTGAAGTCAAGCTCTGGAAGTCTAAACTTACCTCGTTATTAAGTTTTGAAGCTGTGCTGGCGAGTGCAGCCTCACTTCTTACTGGAAGCTTTAATACATCCTCACCAACTCTAGTGGGCAAAAAAAAAAATGGTTGAGGACAGAAACGGAGATTAAAAAAAAAAAAAAGAGAGAGAGAGACTAGAGAATTTATTTCCTGAAGAAAATGCTTGTGAGTGCTGGCAAGTTGCAGCTGCTGCTTGAAGGACATATACTGACACTTGAAAAACTGCTTTTATTGGAGAAAGTGCAGGTAGGATAGCTGTCAGTTTAGGAATATGGCACAAACGTACCTACAGTATGTTCAGGATTTATATTTGATTGATTGAACGCTGTGTGACATCAACCGTCTTCAACCAATTCACTCTCGTCTGGTCATCAGTCTTTATTGTCTTGTTGGTAATCGTTGGCTGCTGTACCAGTGGTTGTTTTATCCCTGTATGTGTGTTGTGTGTGTGTGTGTGTGTGTGTGTGCGTGCGTGTGTTCGCCAAGTGGTAAGCTATTGATTGTTTTGTGGTGTAATCTCTCCCTGCAGACTCACATCCAGCTAAGTGATTGTGTGTCTGTTCATCCTGATGATCGTCTTGTTAGACCATTTTTATCCTGTATTTCATGTATGCACTGACTTTAACAACACGGCTGCATTTGCAGTCAACATGTTACCAGTGTGTGTGTGTGTGTGTGTGTGTATGTAAATAAAGTTAGTGACCATTACAGTTGAAATGACATATGGCTGTGGCTCAGTGTGGGCTGTGCTGCAGGTTCATGGCGTGTCACTGATTACTCTGCGAACAACACACTGTTTTGGGGGAAACTCTTTAAATTATTCACCAGCTCTAATTGGCTCGCTGAATGGGGACTGTACTGGGTTTCTTCCCACTGTAATGTTCAATGAAGGATCCTTGAGCAGCTTGCAGAAAGGGACCTTACGTCGAATGATCTCGCATTTAACAGCAACATGTCCTAGTCATGTTCTATTCAACCGTGACAACGAAGTACCCTTAAGCTCAACAAAGTAGTTATTTTAACCCAGACCACGATACTTCTGTGAGGCTAGTGTTCATGCAAGTATCCCGACCCTTTTCTGTATAGCTTTCACCCCTGGAGTATTGCAAGCACTCCCAGTTTGGGAGGCAAATGAGCTCTAGTCAAACGCAGTTTTTGCAACGAGCGGCGTCCTTGTCAGTAATCTTTTCTAAATGCCGCTGAACTCGCATCCTCACATCGGTAAAATTACAATAAGCAATACATTTTGAATGCTAGTCTAAGGTTTTATAGTCAGTAGAGAGCAGGTCAATCTGAGGTCATGGTAGCGAAACAATATTACCCTCTTCCTTAAATGCCAAGACGTCCTTCTGCAGTTATTTTGGTGAAAGTAGCGCAAAGGTAGTGTCACTCATTCCTATGGACGGACAGCATTATTGTAAAGAAGCAAAATTACCTTCAAACTAGTAATATGAAATACATTACATTTCAGGAGTTACTTGCCCAACATTGTTCACGACTTGTTAAGCTCTCATCATCAGAACACACAAGACAAATGGAAGATTGCAGATTTGACGATGTGATGGTTTAAAACAACCGATTATTGACAGTTTAGCTTTTTTTCCAATGATTATTGGTTTAATTATCTTGAATGACACGAGGCAACAGTGTTTGTTTGATTCTCGGCACTTAATATTTTATCGTAGCTTTCAGAAGAAATGTACAAATTGAAATACGACTTGGAATAAGAACACTCTTTACAGGCCAGAATTTGGTAAATCCAGTAACTGTAAAAGCGAAATAACACTGCTAACATAATGAACCACCGCATGAGGTTTTGAGTCAGAGCACAGAGGCTCTGCAACCTTCAGCTTCGCTTTTCAGTTCAAACAGATGGAACTTTCTCCTGCACATTTCAAGTAAGAGCAAACCAAACTTAAATTAATAGAAACATTTTCATTAAGCGTGTCGTGTGAATGAATGTCCCACTGAATTGTCTCCATCCACTGAGCTGCTTGTCCTTCAGGCATTGATAAGAGCTGAAGAGAAGTGGCTGAGAATTGCTGCCTCGTGCTGAAATGTGCTTTAAGAGATTAGCTCTCTGAATGTTTGCCTACCTGAGCTGCACAATGTAAGCTTTTGTTCGATTAGCGTTCCCTCTGATGTGCTACAGACATTAACAGTTTCGCATTAAGTTTTTCGAATCTGTTCTTGATAGTGCTTCTTGTGTGTAGTATATTGTTAGGCCCCGTGCAACTGAAGGCCACACAGGGGAGGTGGATTATCACAGCTGGTCTGAGCTCTGAGTGCTTTGAACAAACAAACCAAACCAATAACCTGAAAGCATCCGAGGCTACAGAGCGGATTGTTGATTCATACAGTGTTGAGTGTGACTATACAGAGTGATTATGTGTTAATACATGTTTAAAGTCCCCTGTGGAGTTTTGTTTTAAATAACCGAGATGCATTGTGTGCATCCTTGAGTTCTGTAGAATTTAAATTCCCTCAACATAAATGCTTGCAAAGCCGATTTTCAAATTGTGCGGTGTTAAGTTCCGTGTCTATCAGCTAGTTGTAGTCTTCTTCTTCACTGCCTTGCACTGCTACACACCACCAAAGGTTGATCAGTGGTACAGCATGAAGCCAGCGACAGGATGCGATTTGGTCCGTCTGAACACACGGGCGCCATGATTGCATGTGATTGCACATTACAAACAAAACGAGTGCTCATTTTTGAAAAACATTGCTCTGTTTTGCTAGTGCAAAATTGCTTGTGCATTTTGTAGGTTAGATGTTCAAGCACTTCTGATCACACCACCAGCCACATCGTGTCCACATAGATTTATAACTGTTGTGTCACTTAAACTTTTTGAAAGTTTTGACCAAGAGAGAGCATTCCGGCAGCGGTGTTATGCTTTTTGTAAATGTTTCTGAAAGTTGTCTGCTTTGATGTAGACACAATGAATATTGCCTTGTAAAGGAGAAATAACCCAAAAATGCGACACCACATTTTTATCGCCATTGCCATTCAATATTATTCCCCGTAAATGCATAGAATTCTTTTGATTTGCTGAAAATGCCATTATCGCATGGAGATTAAAGAAGCATCAACAGAACTTGATTACAAACAGACAGCTATTGCTTTGTTTGCTCTGACTCGGCAAAAAACAAAACAACCTACTCAAGGATTAACACTTTTTCATCTCTTGTCGATATCAGTTCCACATACTGTACAACAAAAAGGCTATGCAAGGTGAAAGGAAGAAGGACTAAGTGTTTGTGTCTATTTGAGCTGCTATCTACATCATTCAAATCACTTTGAGGAGTGACACACCGTAAAAGAGTGGGTGACGAAGGCAGTGTGGCACTTTGTCAATGTCTGTCACGGCTCGTATCCATCACCACCTACCACATATCCATCTGTTGACATGACTCTATTACCGGCTCGCACACTGTGAGGCAGAGCGCTGGAGAACAGATGCTTCTGGTGAATAAAAAAGTGATATTTGTCAGCGTTTATGAGGGCAAATTGAAAAGTAGATGAACTGGTGACGTGACAATGAGTGTGTACATCTACACAGATGGGAACAGATGGGCGAAACAAAGGAGAAACAAAGGAGAAACAAAGGAGAGAAGCACCATATAATCTCTGATGTAATCTCGTGTATTGATCGTTGATTGATTTCTGTTTAAAATGACCAGCTCTCTGTTGGTGTTTCCCTGCAGGCTGGTGGGGACTTTCTGCATGGTACTTCAGAAGGTGGCTGAGGAGGGACACCTAGAGCTGACCGACACACTCATTGACGACAACAACACATCAATCAAGGTAAAGCTAAACGCTGCTCTCACCATTGAGAGGGGTTACGCTGTGAGAATGGTATAGCATGGTATTTGTAACTTTTGCTGTTTGGGTTTTTAACAACCAAGAAAAAAACAAATGACCAGATGTTGGCTGAGAGTGTGTATTCGGAGTGTGTCTGTGTTACAGCTCTCCCCAGGAAAAATGTTTAGTCATCTGTTAGAATTCAATATTCACGATGTCTGAGAGCAGCAGGTCGTGCCTTGTACTCCAGGAGGGGTGTTTTATAATATTCTCTTTCTGTTAGACATTACCCTCGGCGAAATCAAAATTGAGAAAATACGCTAGGTGTTTTGGTGCATAACAACAAACGAAGCAAGTAGGAAAATGTAATGAGAGATTTAATAACTGGCAAAGAACTACATCTGAAACTTCGGTGGATAATTCAAAGTTTTGTCCGGATGGAATTTGGGGTATAAAGTGATATATAAATTAGTGCAGCAGCCATAAAAAAAGAATAGAGTTTGGGATTTAAATATTTAATTCACATATCTTAAGTAATGAGCTGGGACAAGCGGATAGGGAGTTTATGTACTGTGAGGGTTTTTCTGAAGCTGTAAACTTTAAATTTAAAAAGTTGACTTTACTTTTAAAAAGTCAGGAAACCGATTACCTCAGATTTACCAAATTAAATCTATTAGTCTACTTTACTTGTTAAGGTAATCAGTATCCTCAAGTTTTTAAAGTAAAGTCCCTTTATCCCTTCTGCAGCGTACTTCAAGTGAAGACTGAAAGGGAAAACTAGATTCCAAACAGTTTGTAGTCGTTAAATGACATGACTCACCTTACAGCAGTAGAACTGAAATTAATCCTCACAGCTGGGATGTTGCATTCACAAGCAAATGGAGGGACATTAAACGGAGAAATCAATCTTCCAATGCACCTGCAGCGGTTGCAGTAGGAGAAGTAACTGCTATCATATGGCCTCCAGCGTTCAACAAGCACCGAAACAATTTCTCACATTAAGACGCTCGCTGTTGTCATTAATCCCTGATATTCTCTATTGATTAGAAACATTTAAAACAGCTGAACCGAGAGCAGCTCAGTGTTTAGGATGATATTTCTGGTGAATAATGTAGGAGTGCATGGCTGTGGCGGTAATTTGGGATGTGTGTGTGTGTGCGGGGGAACTTAGCGGTTTGAGGTTTTAATGCACCCCGGGGTGCAGAATTGTGTTGGTGGAGCTGGGAGTGCTGATGTGATGTTTCTGGGATGATGACACACAGCATGAGGAGTGCTTGAGGGCTTACA
>OMLP01046528.1:39234-54972 GCA_900302685.1 Spondyliosoma cantharus
TGCTGCCTTTACCAATGTTGGGTTCTGCACACGCAGGTACACACACACACACACACACACACACACACACACACACACACACACACACACACACACACACACACATACACTGATATGTGCAAGTTCTTGTGGTTTCTCCCGAACACACATCAAAGAACACACACACACGGTTAAGAGAATTTCAGCGTCGTACACTCCTGAAGGAAGAAACCGGTGAAACTAAATCAAACATCACCTGAGAGCAACACTTTCAACCTACAACTGCACTGGCGTGGTTGCCATAGCGACAAATCTAACTCAGACAGACTACTACAGTGATTGCCTCGCGAGGATGCGATGAAGAGAGAGACACACGAAGGGAGAAGCAGGAACGAGAGCCCTGTTTTATATTTTCCTCCTCATTTGTCTTTGTCAGTAGAATAAATTGGCCGTTCCATAAAAAAGATGAGGTCACGTCAGGAGGATAATA
This sequence comes from Spondyliosoma cantharus, assembly GCA_900302685.1. Lineage (NCBI taxonomy): Eukaryota > Metazoa > Chordata > Actinopteri > Spariformes > Sparidae > Spondyliosoma > Spondyliosoma cantharus. The sequence goes on from OMLP01046528.1 coordinate 39,704, forward strand.
TTTGTCCAAACACAAGTCCCCAGAAGACACCAAAGACAAACTACACGTCTCACTTGTTTCTGGCCTGGATTAAGCTAACATTTACTGTTAGCCTGAATTCCCCCAAGCAAATGCCAGGGAGAGGAAATGATTTATAGTCCTGTTAAAATTTGTCGCCGATGCTTGGGAGCCTTTTTTCGAAACAAAATTAAATGGATTGCTGTGGATAAGTTCCGACTAAGCCTTAAGGTGTTGGCTGTCATTTAATTTGACCAGGTATTTGGTCATAAACCAAAGCACTGGACAAATTAAAATGCCCCCCTGATGATGGTGCTGGATGGAAATTTAAGGGATCATCCTCTGGAAGGTACAGATATCAATGGCAATCCATCCAACAGTTGTTTTATCATGGACCAAAGTAAATTGGCAGACCATAAAGCCACAAAAATAAGATGATAGTACACTGAAGGTTGAACAGAGTGAGACCTCATTAAAAAGCTACATAGAAAGATTTAATGAAACTGAGTTTTAAGACATAATCACAGGGAAAATAGTTAATATGATATGACAAGCCTGTGCTCCTCCTTTTAAGCTGTTTGAAGTGATCTTGACAGCTGAAGGAGTATAAGTTATGACAGTCATGAAAGCATTTTGTCATCCTGCCAAACAAACAAATTATATTAGTTTCAGGAACATTCATTCTTTTGTCATTTCTGGCATCCATAGAAGTTTCTAGATTAGACATGACATAAAGCGTTTGGATTTGATTTGGACAGAAGCAGCCGAGAGGTGAAATAACATAATCTGCTCACCAGTTTTATAGTTTTTATTAATAGAAATTATTGAGATGAAATGAGCTCTCCTCTGAAATCTTTAGTTGAACCGCTGCTCCTCTGTGAAAGTTAAGGTTTTTAATCATTTTCATCTGCTCCCCCTCTGTTCTCAGACCAACGTTACCATAGAGATAAGATACCAGTCAATGGATGGCACAGTGGGAGTGTGGAGCGACGGGGAGTTCCTGGATGTTCCCGATGACCGGGATGGGATGTTCGCCTTCGAAACCGACAGCTTGCTGTCAGGACAGAGCCACGGTTCTGGGACGTCTCCTGGACGATCCTTACAAGGATCCATACCAACCTTCAGGAAGTGAGTCAATCATACAAACTGTCTCCATACTAATCTGTCACATTACGATACAGTCCACCAGGCCGTGAAATGTTGTCAATTTGCCTGCAAATACTAATTTGATGACTCTGCACAACAACAAACCAGATGTGATGTTTTAATTATGTGGTTTAGTTTATAAGAGATCATTAACAGTAACAGTACGACTGCGGCACTCATGGATTAGAAGATTACTTGAATCTGTTGAGGTAGAGAAATGGATGTGACACTCATACTTTGATGAGGCTTCATGCTGTCCAACTGTTACAACATCTGTCACTGATGTGGAGGCCGAGTATATTCTGTAAACACGTTTATATATGATGCAGATATCACCATGTCAATGTTTCTGTGAAGTTTCAATATAATCATTGCAGCTGAAAATCTAGCGTTTGATCTTAAGTTGTTTAGATCAGATTTGCCACATCAGAAGTGTGGGGAACCAATTTCAGACAGAATGTGTTTTTCAGGTGCTGCAGAAGAACTGACTGCACAGTATGTGAAAAAGAGACTACAAGTTTGAAAATGAATACAAATGTGTGGGTGTTGAGAAAGAAGTGAGGTTGCCAGACCTCTGCAGTCTGCTCCTGACTTCTGCATCTCAGGGCTACATTGGCTGCTTATTGCATAACACACCTGAAACTCCAACTTTCTTTTTAACTGTCTGTTGTGAGTTGGAACGTCATGCTGACTGCTAATGCTAGCATAGATGTGTTGATTCCAGCATCATCATTGTCGGTGTCATGATTAACATGCTAATAGGGGCAGGGGGGCAGGGACTTTCAAAGCTGAGGGGCCTTGACTGGCTTTGGTCTTGTGCCGGGTTAGGGTTAAACTTCGGTACAACAGTAGAATAGACAAATGATATTGAAGTGAAGTATATTGAACACAATTTGGATTCTAAATCAAAAGTCAAAAGTTGTATTGGCGATTCCCCTCCGTCTAGAATTTGTATTTTTGTTGAATATTATTTGAACTTCCCCAACCTCAACCTGTAAAAAGCCACCAGGATAAAGTCTCCAGGATAAAGGATAAACTCTTACTGTAAAATACCTTAAAAAAAATATCTTTTTAAAGAATCTGAAAATCTAAATGACACTTGTCAGGGCATAAAGCCAATGATCTGTTGTCCAGATCCAAGTGTAACAATGGCATAGTGATCCTTCTATTGTATGTATATGTCTTTGTCCTTGAATAATCCTTGTCTGTCAAAGAGCCAACATCATGTGTTGGTGGATTTTGAAATGGATTTAATCGGCACTGAACCTGTGAACCTTGCTTGTCATCGACAACTTTGTCAAGCTGCAGGGTCTGTTTATACAGTGAGTGCATTTGGTTGTTCATAAAAATAGACAGCTAATCCCAGACTGTACGTGGTTATATAGATTCAGAGTGAAAAACCCTCTGCCCCACGGGCTGCTCTCTTCCTCTTTGCACAGTTACGTGGTCCTCCTCTGTGGTTTGCTTGTCGTGTTTTTGCTGAATAGTATGTGAAACAATCTGTGGGTGGTATTGATTTACACTGAGACTATCTGCGCAGCCAGACCTCTAAGTCCATCATTATGCCGCATGTTGAATGGGCGGGTGAGCAAAATTGTGTATGTGTGGGAATGAATGCCGTTGTATAGGCATTTTTTGTTTTTGTTTGTTGACACGGAATGCCGTCTCAGGGCGTAGAATTAAAAATATTTCAGGGTCTGCTGTTGCGAGACTGCAGGCAATCCAAGAAAACAAGAAAAGTTGACTTATCTTAAGTTTTAGAGCATCCCATGGGTGTTATATAACAGACACAGTGTTTGGATTTGGTCGGGAAAGAAAAAAGAGATGTGGAGAAGGACTGAAAAAGGGTTCAATAAAAGTGGGATAAGTATAGTCACCAAACTCATGAAGCTAAAACTTAAATTCTGCATTCAGTGGATCTACCTCTAGCACATCCATTTACATATCCTCACCTTTCCTCAGGTGAAGCCCTCCATCCTTGCTGTGAAGGTTGCACCTGTCATCCAGTTGCTGTTTTTTTGCAGAGAGCCGCCAGTCAGACCTTGTCAGGGTTGCCGTTGGGCTTTTGTCTTGCAAGAAAAGCAAACGAGGTGCTGCAGAAAATACCAATAACTTCCTCCCATGCCAACAAATCCACCTCTAATCCACCTGATGTTGGCCAGACTGATGGGCTTGTGGGGAAATTTTAATAGCCTTGCCACATCTCATTTAAACCCTTTATATCCTGTATTACCAGCTGCTCCCTTTATCTCTGGTTGAGAGGTTTACACTATTAAACTTTTTAACAATGTTTCATTGTGTCTTAAATTCTGACACTCTCTACTATTGCCAGTCTTAATTGTCCTTATTGTGGTAATGGAGCGTAAATGTGCAGGAGATGATAACCGGGGATGAATCTCTTATTCCTCCAGGGAAGAGGAGGAAAAGGAGGACGAGAATGTCATGAACAGTTTAGGCTCAAGGTATATCTCCTGCATCCTCTCCTGTCTGCATGATTCTCCCCAACTTTTGGTTTGTTGTTTGGTGTGTCTGTTGTTTTATCTCCTTTTTGGTGCAGGTGCAGTATTTCAGAGCAATGTCACATCATTAGTAATAATTTTGCTTTAAGTCGAATAGCTTTGACAACATGATGAGGGTTATGTGTCCTGAAGGCATGATGATAATCTCAGAATTTGGTTGGTCACCAGTCTTTGTACGAGTTTTAAATTAAAGCTAGGGTTGATACGTTATTCGAGAATACTTTTTTGTTATGCCTGTAGGAAATCACTTGGTCTCCCATCAGCAATAAATAAATCAAATGCTTTGAAAAATAAAAGAAATAAATCCAGTAACTGTGGCTGTTGCAGGCCTCTAATAAGCCTAATAATAATAATAATAAGGCTAATAAGCCTGTCCAATCATCTCATTCGGCCCATATGAAGAGACAGGCCTACATGGCTGTGTATGTATGTACATACCAGTCTGCCTGCGTGCACTCTATCCTTTGCACTTTGCACCTTTTGCTTGCCAAAGTGATGAGTGAGCAGCAGCAGCAGTCACAGACTCCGACGTTCAGCCGTCAACCAAGTAGCACAAAGCACACAGCCCCTGAGCCGAAGAACAAAGCTACTGTACTGCAACATACTCCTTAAGCGGCTAACGTTGCACAAAGCACAACACATACAGCAGTAAGGAGTAACCGCCGCACTAGGTAGTCTTTTCAGATGGGTACGTTCGTGATTACTATTTTGCCTTTGTTACATTGTGGCAGTGTTGTTCATTTTTGTATGTATAAAACTGAAGGAGCTAAGAGAGCTTTTTGAGCGTAGCCGCTAGTACATCTGCCAGCCGGTCAGTGAGCAGTTAGAGGCAGTTGGCATCAGTGTAGTCTGAAGGGGCACGTTCATGTGCTTTGTTTTGGCTCTGGAGGGAGGGGGTTGTGGGATTGTTTTGGTTGAATACATTCAAAATTTAGCGTGCCCTTTTTGGTTTCTACAGTCTTAACAATGCCAGCTTTAAAGCTTGGGTGAGAAGAGGAGTTATACTGCATTTCTAAAACAAGAACTTCTCTATTATGGATTATTCCCTTGCATTGTCACAACTGCTCTGGGTTTACTCCCTCAGAGTGGAAGAACAAACAGAGGAACTGTGTCTACACGGCACACGGAGCTCCACCCACTGCTGTCTATTTCTGTTATATCACCTGCAGCCATAAAGGTCATATATGCTGCTTACTCGAAAGGAGAGTGTGTGCACAGTGCAGTTTTCATTTGGCATCGAATTTCATTTTAACTTTAAAACATGACTTCAATAGGGTGTAGGTGGCTTGTTAAGACGTACTGGTTCCTCCTCATCCTCTTAATTGGGTGGAATTGCACTCGAAGATGAACGTCCCAGTGCTATCACCTCGCATTTTTTCGGCCTCTGCCCCCCTCCAAATCGTCTCTGTGCCTGCAGGATGATTTATGGCGGCGGCCACGAAACGTTCTGTTCTGTCCGCGGCTCCACAATGAGACGGCTTTGCAGGGGTTTTGTTATTCCTAATAAATAAATCACCTTCTGCATGGTTTTGCTGCCAGTGAAGCAGATCTGCTGAATAGTGCATGCAGAGGAGTTGCCAGACAGGAAGAGAATGGATTCAAGGACCCAATTGTCATTTGATCTGTGGACATCAAATACTGGAGAATAAAAGAACAAACAATGAGATAAAATAGGGTTGCATGGTAGAATGTGATCATACTGTACCACTGGTGTAAAGGGGCACAGGATAGGATTGTTTTTTTTCTGGCAAAAATCACTTGATGAATTAATCGCTGTGGCCACACAGAAACGTATGCAGTAAATAGTCATTGTGTTTATTCAAACCATTTTAATATGCATGGTTAATTTGCATAACATCAAATCCGCACTCAAAGGGTACGATTCAGCCCGAGTGAAGCTTCTGTTGAAAGGATAATTCACTGAAAACAAGTGATGATTTATTTATTATGGGGTTTTTTTGCCAGCGTGTGATTCATTTGTCCATCAGTGTAATTTGTTGCGTCTTCAAAGACAGCTCTGTCGTCACATGTTGATGATGTTCATTACATGGCGCTGTGGTGCAGGTGGTGTGAAGGCTTTAATCTCACTTGTTTATTATCTCAGTGGGTCGACTCACTGCAGCGCTGACTCCCTGTGGAAACATCATAACATTAGATCAGCTAATACAGAACTCACATACTTCTTATACAGTAGCCTACAGGTCATATTTGTAAGAATGTTGATTTTTGAGTTTCATTCCTAACTCGTCAAATACTGAAAATACTGTCAGTATTTGACAATTTGCTAATGGGATTCAAAAATAAACTTTTTCACAATAAACCTTTAATCTTTACAATGGATTTTAAGCCATGCGACGCCCCACAGCTTTGCACATGTCACCTATACAGGCTACATCCTTCAGCAACCATGCAAAACTTCCTGGCTGCACCTGAATGGACAAACGCCACTCGTGGGCCGCTGCTCTGGGATTGACATTTTAAGTGAGACATTAGCCATTCCGCTGCTGAATCTGTCATCGTTTTAGCTCGACAATGTTTCATTTTCATAGTTTTTTCCAGAGCCACAATGCTCCATCTCATAAAACACAACCCAGAGTTGTCTGATTGCTGAGAACTCTGTTATCATTGTCATTGGTCTGTTGAACTTTGTTACACCGTGTAACTGATATTCACAAACCAGTGTTGCCAACTTTCTGACTTTTTTCACCTTATTTAGTACATTTTCAGACCCTAATCGCGACTAGTGACACATTTAGGGACTTATTCTGACCATCACATAAAAAGCAGACGGATATTCAAGTATATCATATTGTAATTCATTCCCTTCATGCTACTCAGAGTAAGCCCCCTCTCCTCCTGCACCATGTGCATGCTGTCAGTAGATGTGGTGTGTGGAACAAGCAGTGTTGTATAAAGTACAAAGATAGAGCAAAGATATTGTGTTAAAATATTACTTTGGTAAAAGTGAAAGTCACTCATACAAATAGTTCTTGAGTAAAAGACTTAAAGTATCTGATATTAAATTAATTTAAATATCAAAAGTACAAGTAAAAGTAAATTATATATGGAGCATGTACACATACATTAGCAGCCTGTTAGCTGGACATGCTAACGTTCCCAGTTCTACTTAGAGCTCTCCTGACACTTTTGGTCTTCTGTTTTTGGTTTTGGAAAGACTTAAACAAAGTAGGTGAACCAGTGAGTGAGCCCTTGTCAGCAAATATAAAATCTTCAGATCAGTGAATCGAGACTGACCTGCTGCCATCACAGATAAAAGCTTTACAGAGTCCATCTTTGTTTAAGACTTACCTATACAAGAAAGATTCATTTTTTGTACTTTCAAATAAGAATGTGACTTTTTGTTCTCAATCCTGTGAATAATCTGAAGGATATGTTGTTGTTTTTTCTTCTTCTCTGCTGTCCTCTCTTGTTTCCTTCTGCTGAGACAGGTTCTGGATTGAAGCCTTTGCCTCTTGAATATTTGACATTCCTTGTTTTCTCCTCGTGTAGCTGTATTCTCTCGAGGGACTGCTCTGTTTCTGTCAGCTCTGCTGTTGTGTTTTGCTGTGGTTTTGCCGTGATTCTCATTCTCAGCTCGTGTGTGATAGCACGGTGCGTAAACTTGAACGCTGCGAGCAAGTGTGTAAGAGCTCCTCTCTGTTATTTTTGTGTTTCCAAGCACTGATGTGGGAGCAGACGACGATGACATGAAGACATGCCTCTTGGGGTAAATCCCAGTTTTTCTGCATCACCTGTGTGTTTGTCCCAGATAAGAAAACACAAGGATTTGGAAGAGCTGGTGTTCTCATTAGAGATAAATATTTATAAGATGATAAAAAGGGAAAAAGGTTGTTGCAATTTCTCAGACGTCATCAGGGATGTTGAGAGAAGAGGAACATTTGGTCTTTGAAAGCCTTTTGGTCTTTGACATTGTTCAGGGGTTTTCTCTTTCTAGTCCAGTTGATGCAATAACAGAGTAAAAAATGCAAGAGGGCTATTTGGAGTGAATATTAAAATTTAAAAAAGTAATGGATGTTCATAGAAAAGCTGGTTGTTGTCTCATGTTCTATTCCTCCTTCCTCCTTCCTCTTTATCTTCCTCACCATGCCTCTTCTTTTCCTCTTTCTTGCTTCCCCACGTTGCATTGGTGATGAATCATCTGCACGAACAAACTCTAAAATCATGCGGACATGTGATCATTTTAGAGATAAATGCACACACAGAATCACAAATAAACACACCGAACCGCATAAAGATTTTTAAAAAATGTTTTGTTTGCCGTATGTAGGCCATGAAGACTCAATGCTCACTTTTTTGGGGGGGCGTGAGGCCATTAATCTTGCATATGCTTCTATCTATGTGACACTAATGTGGGTAAAGTTATGCACACTTCGCAAGATCACAGGCAAAGAATATTAATTAATCTTCCTGACGGCAAATGAAGCAGCTACACAAAAGCACTTGAGAGAAGATGTCAATATCGCAGCCGTCAATGATATTAACGTTACAGTTCATCTGCCTGCCCATAAAAGGAAAGAGTTCTTCGCTAAAGTCAAAGTCAAAGTTGAAAGTGCATGAAAAACATGAGTTGATGCCCCCGAGCAGTAGAGGAAGAACAGACAGACAGGAAAAAGTATGGAGCGAGAGGGCGACAGAGGACTGCAGAGCATTCAATAAGGTTACAGAACATTGAGTTCTGCTTTTTCATTCCCCAACCGTGTTATCAGAACGAGCCGGTTCTTTTTCTGGCTCCAGCCCAGTGGCTCGTGGAAGCACTGAAATATTGTATGTGCGTCCACTCCACTATATGTGTGAGAGGGAAAGAGCAGGTGTGGGCAGGCAGGCCGGCTCATTGAGCTCCATTCAGCCGAGCACTTGGAGCAGAACACACAGTATATGTCAATGAATTATTGATCAGTGGCGGCTTACTTTTTTATTCTCCCGTTACTCATTTATTCTCATCTATAGTGAAGGGGTTGAGAAAGTTCAACAAATGCAAATGGGTAAAACACAATACTTATGGTAATGTGATATATGTCATGTTTAGAACCAAACTCTGGACGTAATTAAAACAGAAGGAACAGTTTCATTTCAGTGAGCCTATTATTCGAAGTAACATCCTCACAGTATGCTAAACACACTTCCAGTAAAGACTGGCCGTTGGCCATTGAAGTTTTTACTTCATGAGTAACTGTCCTCACTAAAAGTGTGAAAGCAGTATTGGAATGCAATGATGGCGATTATACATCGAAAGAGATGCCAAGAACACAAGTGAAACCATTTGTATCGAAACAAGGCAAGTGAATTTGGATAGATCAACTGTCGGATTTGATATAGTGTCCTTCATGAAACAAAGAATCGCAAGTGAACAACGAAGGTAGTACATTTTGATTAATAGTAAACATGAACACAGCAAAAGTTTTAAAAAAGGGGAGATAAGGTATGTAACAGTCTGTCCAACAGTATAATCATAGTTTACCAAGAATGTTGCCATAACCGGACCGTAATCAGACCATCACCAAGTCAGAAAAACATTCACATCGGCCTCTGAGTTTGAAATTCTGAGTCTGTGATATTTGGAATTTGGAAGGATGGTAGCCTATCTTCCATGCGGTGAAAGTGTCAAAGCATCCATCACTGTTAGTTACATCTATTTAACATCCAATATTAACACCAATTCGTGTCTTATTTCACTTGTTAACATACCACTCAAGATATGCAGCTGCAAAAGTAGATAATTTAAGATATTGAAATGACGTGGCTATGAATCCAGCAGCGGAGTAACAATCTTGGATTAATGAGTCACAGGTTAGCATAATGGAAGGTTTTCCTGTTTTCCCCAGCGTTCTTTGTGTGTATGCAGCATAAGCTTCAGGCACCTAGCATAGAGGCTAGATGAGTTAGCACTAACAAACAATGCTTTTTTATAGAATATGATGCATTGCTTTGCCCATCAGTATATAAAGTTGTAAGAATTGGTCCAACCTTAAAGGGAAAGTTCACTTCAAATTATCTTTCAAATACATATTTTTCCTCTTTCCTGAGGTGCTATTTCTGCATCTAGAATTTTTGGGTGTGAGTCGAGAGATGTCTGTCCTCCCTCGACCAAAATGAAACTAGATGGTACTCTAATTTGAAGTAGGTAGCTAACTAATCTGTTAAGGACCCCATTAATGTTTATGTCCTGCACTGTCACAGACACAGAGGTCTGTCTGTGAGCAGATGCAGATTTACTTCCGCGTGGTGATACAGTGTAGTTCAGTACAGGGAAAATTAAACTGCTCTCGACAAGTTCTGTGGATTATCTTGAGTGACTGGGTCGTGATTTCTCGAAAGAGACATTGCTATTGAGTTCTTCTTGGAGCTTTGCCCTCCACAAGCTGAGTGATTTTGGGTTGAACTGTCCCTTTAAACATTTACAGCAGTAAAATGCAACGTACATCTACAGAGCAATAGAAAAACAATGACAGGAACCATTTAAATTCCTGAAGTAAGATTTTGAATTACTTGTAGTGGAATATTTTCACAGTACTTTTCCTGCAGACACGTCCATGTTTGACCACTTGCTCGCAGCAGTTTCAAAGACGGATCTCCGGAGTTAACCGCAATTTACCAAAACCACGCTCCGCTCCTCATCGCCCTGCTTCACATGCACATTAAAGATGAATCCATAACTGTGAGGAGCATGTTTTATTCACTGTTTGAAATCCCGTTTTACTGAGGAGATAGAAATCGAGCTACCAGGTACCATCGAATAACCCTGGGAGTAATTCCAAAGCCTCGGTTTGATCATACGTCTTTGCCGCAATTTACACGTGTAACGAGGCAATTTATTCACGCTCTAATGTATTATTGATTCCCTGCACAGTCTCCCTCAGACAAACAGTACAGTACATTTTCAGCTCCAAGCACATTGGCATATGTTGCCTGAGTTATCCGCTTCTTAAATATGCAGCCGCTAGCTTTGCAAACAATAGTGAGCTTATTATCTCTGTGTCGGCGCAAAGCTTGAATGAGCTTCACGTCTCATTCAAGGTGTTTGTTTGTGTGTTTGGTTGATGTGCAGTGCTTGGATGTTACAGTGTTCTTGTGATCGTCCCTGATGCATTTTACGGTCTTTTTTCAGATCGAAGGATCACAAGGAAAAAGAAAATAACAAGCATATCGTTCCTCTTTAATTCTCAACTTCCCCTCCGCCTCTGTATTTTCTTTTAAAGTTTGACATTTTGTGAGTTTTACCTGCCAACTTCTTCAGCAGAGTGTGAATTTGCATATTTTCCCCACTCTAATTGGAAGCCCCTCTTGTGAACTTTCTTTGCTTTTCCTCACTGACATCTTTGAAGGTTATATTTCATCATTAAATCAGCACAGAGGGACGGCTTGTTAAACTTTAAATCTGTCATTTTAAATTCAGACATGGCCTCCCACTGAAAGCGTTTGTCTCTGATGTTTGTCCTTGCGTTTTTTCGTAACTTGGCACAGCAAAGGAAGGGAAAAGAAAATGAAGGGACTGAAAGACAAGTGAGTCAAATATTGGGTGGTTCAATTTGTTTGCTCTCTTCTATGCTGGGGTGAAAATGAAATGTTCTTGTGCAGGAATTTGATTCCTTACTGCTGGTAGAGCTGCAGCATCTTTACCTACTATAACTTCGTTCCCACAGCAGCTGATGTACATGTTGGCTGTCTTCATCACAATAAACACGACATCGGTCGTATGTTTATGTTTCTCTGACATGAACCATGACCTCTTGGTGACCTTTAGTTTCTCTCAGACACAAAGGCAGAAGCAGCGAACCTTTGTTAAAGTGCCGAAGACCTTGTAGGGATGAAAGCTGTGCTGTGTTCATATGCATCTTGTTTCAGTCGATATTGGTTTCCTTCTCCTTTGGGTGCCAATTTCTACGTAATGTTGCCGTAAGTCAAGTTAAGTTCTGGTTCAGTTACCCTTTGAGGGTGATGTGGGTGGCAATTTTACTCACAGAGGAAATATTACACCTGCATTTGCATATTCCAAAACACTCAGTTGGTGCCACTGAGATTAGCTTTTTTTTCAATTAGTTGATCAATCATCTTCAGTACAATATAAACATAAAGTTTGTTCTGAACTCCGGAGGCTCAACTTCAGCTGCAGTCTTCCTCGGTGGTGAATAGAGCCCAACCCACTCCATCCTCCTCCTCTCCCTCTATCTCCAGCCATGTTTCTCCACCTCCTCCCCTCTCCTTCCCCTCCTCTCTCCTGCTTCCTCCACTCCTCTGTCCATTTTTTTTAATCTAACTGACTGGTCTAGATTATCTGCACCTGACAGGTGAAGGATATGGAAATATAGTTTAAGATAGAGGGAAGCTTGGGGAGGAAACGTGTTGGGTGGATCTATGGTGATCTGACCTCTCTGTGGAGTGGTGTCTTTCATGTGGTATGTATGAAATACATTTGTTTTCACACATGGTGTGTGTGTCTATCGTTTTATCTTATTATATTTTATTGCATGAATCAGAGAATAAATGAGAGAAGGAGGTGAATAGCCGATAATTTTCATTATCAATGAATTGTTTTTTAATCAGTCATTCTAGCTGTACCATCTATAACGTGTCAGGACATATGGTATTTGCTCAGTTTCTCTCAAAGTGCCTTTTAAAAATTGCTTGTCAAATTTCTGCTGGTTAACTGATGGTTTCAACTCCAATTAACAGAGAAAAAAAATAAATTCTCTAAAGGGTTCTTTCAAACTTTTGCACATGCATGTGCTGATAAATCAATAAACTTGTTGGAAATAAATCCTTGTTGGAAATTTGCTGATAAAACTGTGCTTTAAAGGCATGACGGAGGCTGAGATTCAAAGCGTGTCCTTGAATGTGAACATCTTTGATTTAATTTGTCTGGAAACACTTTTTTATTTCATATTGATGAGTGGCTCGTTTGTCTTTTCTTGATAATTCACGTGGCTGCAGGCTTTTATTATAAATCTGTCTAAGTACTCATTCATTCATTCATGTGCTTTTCTTCTGAACCAATTCTCCATATTCCTTGTCATGAGGTTGAAGGCTGCCTCTAGAGTAACGGGGCGAAAGATCAGAGCAGAAGTTGAACTCTGATACACTTGACTCTGAATGCCGCATGAAACAAAAGGAAAACCTTCCTATTCATTAATTCCCTGACATGTATCCATATCCGCAGCAAATTGGACGTTCACATTCATTTTTAATTATTAAGGCCCCTCATTTGTCGTTCCGCTGATGGCATCACAAGCTCTTTGTTGGTGCGGTGATATGTGATCCAGTTCATATCAATGTGGAGACACCAGATACTCTTGTTTTGTGATTGAGGGTCTGGAGAATTGGCGGGGGTGATGGCGAGAGGGGGGATTTAATCCAGCGGAATTAAATATCCAGCCGAGATAGAGAGATGTCCATGATATATGGACGTTGAGGTGTTGGGTTGCATTTTTATCAGGGCCACAAGTGGGCAGTAGGGATTCCTGCTCAAGTCAGGTTCAGTACATAATGTTGAGTCAACTGATGGTGAGTTTAGTAAGACAAACATAAAACTGGTTGATCGGATCACAATTGAATCAGAAACAAGTTAACTTTTCATGATGTATGTTCCCTCTCCTTTCCCCTCCCATCTGCTGACTCCTCCACCAGAGCAGGGAAGGGAGTTTTCTCAGCCATGAAGCTTGGAAAGATCAAGATCTCTAAAGACGATCACAAGAAAGGAGGTAAAGCACTCAAGACTCTGCCTGCTTGACCCAAAATGAACACAACTTCATTTTGTTGATACATTTTTTTGGTGGTTGGAGGAAGATTCATGTTGAAACTCATTCATGAAGTTGTTACTGATAATTCATTCTTTTAAACATCAACGCTTTTAATGGTCCAGTGTGCAGGGTGAGATGTAGGGGCCGAAATGGAATGTAATATTCATAATTATGTTTTCATTTGGGTAAAATCATCTTCAACAATCTAAACACTCTCTAGAGAATGCATTTCCAGCCCCTTCTCACTCCAAATGTGTCAAATACAGCAGCCTGGTAGATAGATAGATAGATAGATAGATAGATAGATAGATAGATAGATAGATAGATAGATAGATAGATAGATAGATAGATAGATAGATAGATAGATAGATAGATAGATAGATAGATAGATAGCAGCATTACACACATAGACAATTACAACACAATGAAATAAAAGGAACAACCTAGACATATTAAAATAGAAATATACAAAAAATAAAAAATGTATAAATAAGCAGAATAATTGCAGTGCAAAAGTAATTGCAGTGCCCTGGTGGCCCTGTGTGGAGTTTGACACTGTTGTTAGCCCCCTAGCCTCACTTCTTGAAGAAGTATGATAAATGAGAATAGTTAAAGTCAGGAGTTGGTTGGACGGGTCATCCACTGGAGTTTCCCTCTGGAGAATGGGGTTTGCATCCCATTTGTGACCAAGAACCAAGATGGATACATTTTGAATTTATGTTACCTAATTACATTTGCATTTGTAACCCTAACCCTAACCTTCCATAACCCTAGTAATAGTAATTTCTGTGCCTAACCCTTACTAAGTAGTTTTTGTGCCTAAATCTTACAAAACCATGTCCAGTTGACAATGTTAATAACATTTCAAACACATTGATATGTCATCATATGTGAGCAGTTTGTCACCAAGCTTTATTTAGAAAGGGTTACCAGCCATTATTATTGTTATTGCTAACTTGACCGCAGAGCTTTTATTTTGAAAGTCAAACCGAACTATGTAAATTGCATATTATTACCTTGGTCAGAAGATCTGGTTGGGAACAACTGAATTATTTGTTCATGTAAAGGCTTTTAAGTAGTAGAATGTATTTACATTAAATGTTAAAATGTACTGGAATCATCCTTAAAAAATATTCAGAGCTCTATTGTTGATTAATTTCAATTGTTCAGATGAGCCGGCGATCCTGGACATGGAGGACCTGGACAGGAAGGCAATGCGTCTTGCTGGGTCTCTGGACCCCGACACCATCTCTCTGGCATCTGTCACAGCCGTCACCACCAACGTCTCTAATAAGAGGTCTTATATTTGTTCATACACTGAGACAGCATGTCAGAGAAATACACTCAAATATGCACGTCAGCACACATCGGGTTAAAACACACAACCTGAATGACCTCAGTCAGTTCTGAACATGTCAAACTGCTGATGCTGCAGGATTAATCAAAGCTGCTATCATTCATTAGTTTATATTTCAGCAACCTATTCAACCTTGGAGTGAAAACAAAATGAAAGCATTCACAATTTAAGATTCAAACTTATAATTGAGTTTGTGCAGGAGATTAAATGTACTTTTTCATCTACTGATAACAATTGATTTTGTTGAATTACTTCAGGTCAAAGCCAGATATCAAGATGGAGCCGAGCTCTGGACGACCAGTGGATTATCAGGTGTGTGTGTGTGTGTGTGTGTGTGCATGTGCGTGTGCGTGCATGTGTGTGTGTGTGTGTGTGTGTGTGTGTGGTACAGAGGAAGGGGTTACTTGTGATATATGAGACGAGTGCAGAGGGAATGAAAAAGGGAGGGGAGGACTAGCAAACAGTCGTGTGTCACTGAGTCAACACCATCAGAGA
>OMLP01046528.1:54992-73661 GCA_900302685.1 Spondyliosoma cantharus
CTGGACGACCAGTGGATTATCAGGTGTGTGTGTGTGTGTGTGCGTGTGCGTGTGCGTGTGCGTGTGCGTGCGTGCGTGTGTGTGTGTGTGTGTGTGTGTGTGTATCTAGGTGTTCTTCTGTGTGTGTGCATATTAAACACTTTTCACACACACATTTCTACCCGCCTTTATGTACAAGAGTGTGACGGTTCATTGATGTAGGTCTGTGCAAATATCATGTGTTCATGTCCACTTATGTCTTGTTTTTACACTTTTAAAACAAATGTGTGATGTTTTGTTGTGACCATTCAAATCTGGGTATATTTATGTAGTTGGAGGCAGGATGAAGCCAAAGTACAGCTTCAACGTTAATGCAAATGATGTTGTAAAAACACAATCATAAGTAACATTAACAATACAAGTAAATGCACATAAAGTTGGATTGAGGTTCTCTTTTAAAGAATAGTTTGTCATCTGAAGAAATATACTTCGCTGATGGGAAGATTGATCTCACTCAAATATTTTATGGAGCGCGGAGCTGATTAGCTTAGCTTATCATAAAGGCTGGGAGATAGCTTGGCTCTTTTTAAAGTACACAGCTAGTAGTAAAAGAGTCTGCCTACCGGCACCGTTAAAGCTCACTATTCAACATTCTCATCCGTTGTTAATTAAAAACACTGTAACTATTTCTTTGTGAACAGCAGAGACATTGATATACAAATTGTACTAATGGGATACAGTGTATTAATTAGTAAGCTTAGAGGCGATGGTAGACAGAACTAGCTTACTATCCAGCTTTAATGCTAAAACAAGCTGATACCACCGGACTCCAACTCCATACTTAGCTTTTCTGAAACACTTTTTACTTTATCCCCAAGAGTTACATGAGAAAATTAATACCACCCTTATATCTTTCTGCTGACATAAGGCTGAAGCCTGCAGCCAGTTAGCTTAGCTTAGCTTAGCTTGGAAAACATCAGGGGAAAGCTAGCCTCTTTCCAAAGGTAACCAAATATTCTTACCAGCACCTTTAAAGTTCACTAATCAACACATTATGATTATTTGTTAATATGTACAAAAAAACATAGTGTAAAAAAGTGACAATTTACAGTTTTATAGGTTGCGTAAATCTGCACCTTTGTCTTATTTAATACCATGGCTGTTTTCTCGCTCTGACTACCACACTGAATTTATTCACCACAGCATCAAAGAAAAACAGAGAAAATAATTGTGGATACAGTGTAATTGTTCTCCAATGTTAGCCCATGGCCTACTTTAATGACCTATTTTATTTAAACACATGAATACATTTAAAAAACGCACTGAAATCTGGGTGTAATCGTTGGCAGCGGACTGTTTCTCCGTGTTCCCCTTCATTACCCAACAGATAATTAAACCAGAGGGATATTACTTGGATAAAGAAACTTTTAGCCTGAATCTAGCATATTCTACTTTATTTAGCCTGGGAAGATGTCTGACTAAAATCCCAGACTAAGAAGTATCTGGCAAAAGTTTCTCACTGGCTGGAATCAGGATAATTAGAGTTTGTGAAAGATCGATTAGTGTGTGTTGCCTTTGGACCGTCCTCAGTGTAATTATTGCCTAGTAGCATGATTTATGATAATGGCGTTACTGCAGCTGAGTTCACTGTTGGAGGGAGGTCAGGTAGTTTTAGATTCAATACAGTATCTGATGTGCTGATGTCTCCCATCAGATCAGCATCACAGTGGTCGAGGCCCGGCAGCTGATAGGCCTCAACATGGACCCCGTGGTGTGTGTGGAGATCGGAGACGACAAGAAGTACACATCTATGAAGGAGTCCACCAACTGCCCGTACTACAACGAGGTGAGACTTTTAAAAAGTAATCCTCCATGAAGGCAATGAACACATATAAACATACTTTCTCTTTGCTACATGTCAGCTTCACTTTGTCCCTCCTGTTCTTCATGCATTGCTTCACCTATAAAAACAGTTATATTAAATTCAAATGCTGATCTCATTTTCTAACCTATGCAGTAGTATGGACATAAACTGCCTGAAATCACGTTATAGCCAACACTGAGGCCTGGCTGAGTTTTGTTGTTGAAGCAGAATGAGACACAGATTGGATGGCTCAAGTGTAGTGGTAAAATCACAATGTCATGGTGCATTAAATTCATTGTGCTGGACATAAAGTGTATATGCCAGAAGAATCTATAGTATACTACAGTATCTGAAAGGCGAACGCAACAGTCTCTAAAATACTGCTTTATTTTGTAAGTTTTGTGGTGACTTAAAGCAGCTATAATGAATATTTAATAATGCATCACTGACTTTTGAGTGAAAGTAGTTGTGTTTCTCCTGCAACCACAACGATTTCTGCGAAGATGCAGAAAGTAAAGTTCAAAGTAGAGGCTGGCTGTGTTCTCTTCCATGGCCAAATGTTGTAATGATTTATTGGCATTAAAATAAAACATGAGGCTCTGAACTAGAGAGTTCTCGTTCCTGAACAGTAGGGAGTGTTGCTGGTGGCGATGAGGGTCGCGCCGAGCTCAGTCTCCAGTTTGTGTCCAGCAGGGAGTGGAAGTGACAGTTTGTCGGCTATTGATTCTTCCTGTCTGTCTGAAAATCCCCCGTGGACAGGCAAACTCTACCTCTCTCCTCCTGTCCAGAGTCTCCAGTCTGTTCAGAGTCGGTGACTTTGCAGTTCTTAGAGTAAACATGTATGCAATGCTGTGATCCTACCCTCTCACTGAAGTTATACATAGTGCAGAAACAAGTGATAGGGACACAGCGCCATCAACATGATTTCGAAGCTGTTATTTTAAGGGGGAAAAAGTTACATAATGTTGCTTTACCTTGCTCTACAATTCTGTGCTTTTTCAGAATCTCTGTAAGCTGTAACAAACAGTCAGATCCATGATTTACAGCATATTCTCTTCTCCACTATAAAACATCTGTGTCCTCACCACGCTGCATTATTATTAACAAATTATTAGCATTAATCTTTGGTGAACAATTCTCAGCGGGACAGCTCTGTAGTTCACGCTTGGCATTAGGCATCTCGACATTCATCTGGAGTGAACACTTGGGAGCAGATATGATTTCCCCACTCTATATGCAAATAAATACAAACAACACTTGGACGAACGGACACAACGTTTTCTACACAAAGAAAGAAATAACTTAATGTAAAACATTTGCCGATTTAACAAGAAGGCCCAATAATTAATTTGTCAAGGAAAACGTTTGACAAAATGTATAAAGTTTCTCATAACTCAACTATTCATAAAATTGAGTGATTTTATAATGAAGTCTGGGGAATTTCTCTCCTTCATTTCCTGTGGCTTCTTTGACCTGACATATGTTGGTGCTCAAGTTTTCCATCTGCTGTAGTACAAAATGTTGTTAATAAGTAGTAGATATAAGTTAAATTAGTGCCAACAATGTGAATCTCATGCATCATTTACTGTGACTTTACTTCCCCAACAGGGACTGACTTCTGGCGGCTCAGGGGGGATACATGGGAGGGTCTCATTAGAGAAGTCCGAGATCTTGTCGTGTTCGTCCACGCTGACCAGCCGCTGTCTATACTGGACCTGCACATAAGCTGCAGTATAGCAGCACTAATACAGAGACACCTGACAAGTCTTGCAGCAAAGATATGATGAAGCTTTAATGTTGAACTTCAAATCAGCCAATTCGTTTCAAGCCCACTCATCTTTTTTCTCCACAGAACTGAACGTATTGCTTCACTTTTCATTCCCTCAGTTCCTCAGTTGAGCTCTGCACTGATATCTTCTGAACGTCAAAGTTATCTAATAACAATCACTGTGGCACATTTTTACTCCCAGAGCAAATCTAAAAGAAGAGTGTCTTATCTATTTTAGATAGATTTGAATACATTTTAATGGGCCGGCCTTTTTCTCTTCTCTCTGCAGTATTTCGTCTTCGACTTCCACGTCCCTCCTCATGTCATGTTCGACAAGATCATCAAGCTATCTGTAAGTTAGCCATACCTCAGAGTACACACTGAGGTACACTAGGGTTAGATTTGAAAGAATATCTGATGCATGAAAGTACCTGACCTGAATGTCTTGAAGGTAATACAACTCCTTAATACTTTATTGTTCAGAGAAGGGGAGATAGAGTCTAAAGACTTTAAAGGATATCGCTGATATTGCATTGAGTAACAGAGTAACTGGTGCAGAGTAACTGCCTCTTTAATGTAAAATCTTTACAGACATATGCAGCCTCTTGTTGAACATAAAGTCCATAGCCATCTGTTTCCCCCATAGCACTCACACATTTAATTATTTATGGCTGTTTCCAATTCTGTTGAGTTTTTATTTTAATATTTCATTCCCAACTCTGTCTGTGTAGGTTATTCACTCTAAAAATCTTCTCCGGAGCGGGACCCTGGTGGGAACGTTCAAGATGGATGTTGGCACCGTTTACTCTCAGCCTGGTAAACCACAACTGCAGCTCCGACATTCAGCCGATACCTTGTCATAACGTATCTACATAGTTTGTAATTGTTTGACATCTATCCCAGAGCATCAGTTTTACCACAAGTGGGCCATCCTGTCTGATCCGGATGACATAACGGCGGGCTGTAAAGGATATATAAAGTGTGACATCGCTGTGGTCGGGAAAGGCGACAACATCAAGACCCCGCACAAGGCCAACGAGACAGATGAAGACGACATAGAGGGGTACTGAGCCGTTACAGATGTGTTGAGCTGTTACAGATTCACAATCTCTTATACGTTGGTGAAAAGTATTAAAACATTTGATGACTCTGGTAATGATGCATATTTTGTGCCAGGTGTTTTAATTGCAAGGATGACTAGACATTCTCAAATCCTTCCACAAAGATACTCACCCAGCATCCTCAGAGAGCTTTTTCCACCAGCTGTGCTTTTCTTCAATCTAATCGATAACTCCACAATCTTGTCTCTGACTGAGTTTTGTGCCGCCTCTCATTGCCAGGAACCTCCTGCTCCCAGAGGGCATCCCGGCAGAGAGGCAGTGGGCCCGGTTCTATGTGAAGATCTACCGAGCCGAGGGACTTCCCAAAATGAACACCAGCATCATGGCTAATGTGAAGAAGGCTTTCATAGGAGAGAACAGAGACCTGGTCGACCCCTACGTTCAAGTGCAGTTCGCCGGGCAGAAAGTAACTCCTTCCACATCCTGCAATCTCTTATTCTAATACTCCCTGAGGAGTTATTACTGTGCCCTTAAAATGCACTGTGGCTTTTATGATATATACAAACGCAGACATCTGTAGTGTGGGTTTTAAATGCTTAACCGATAATGATATATATTATTAAAGAGGAGCAACATGCCATGGGTATTAAGGACTCAAAGTTTTACATTTATTAAATTATTTGTTGTTAGAATGTAAATCAGCAAGCAAATTGCTTTACAGATCCAATTACCATGTAAATACTATCAGTCCCATACATAAATACCCTAAAATACAAGAGAAAATAGAGAGAAAAAAGTTTGCTACATTTAAGAAAACTCTCTTGTTTAGGTTTAAGTGCTACGTTTGATCATCAGATAGTGATTTCAGAAGTCTGAGGAGCAGAGTTTAGAGAATGACACAACTACTTCTGTGATCTTGACCCCAATATGCCTTCAGGCTGTTTAGATCAATAACTGTCATATACATTTAAAAAGGATTTATATAATCCTCAATTCATTGAGCTGTAGCCCGGTCCAAAATACTTTATATGGCTTTGATTGCTTGGATAATCTCTGCATTTTAAAGAATAGGTTCACATTTTTTCAAGTATCTTAAAGGAGAGATATTGTGCTCTGTTTCAGGTTCATGATTTTATTTTGGGTTACTACCAGGATACATTTACATGCTTTAATGCTCAGAAACACATGTGCTGCAACATTGTATTCCCCTTCAGTCTGAAACGTTTTGTTTTAGCTCTTTAAGGGCCCCCCCTTCTGAATGCCCCATCTGCTCTGATTCGTTAGCTCACACACGCCTGAGCCAGCACCCCTAACAACAACAGACCAGCTGTGCTAAACTAATTCTTATGTGCCAAACTAGCCACTAGTTAGAAATTATGCAGATATGTGACGTAGTGGGATGTCGTGAGGTCACAGAACTGAACACGGGACTAAGGATGAGGTGTTCAGGGGCAGTGTTTTCTGTAGGAGGTTTTCTGGAGGAGCTTCGGTTGGTGCAGATTTCAACCTTTTTAACTTTCAGTATCTTTTACATGTACAAGAACTTCTACAAGACAGTGAAAGAAAGGGAAAAAAAACACAAAAAAGCATAATATGCATAACATTAATATCTCCTTTAATAAAACACCTACATCCATGTACTGTATGTGCATTAAGAGGGATATTGCTTGCTGTAGTGCACCTCCTGTCCATACTCATTGTAAAGGGTCCCCTTGTGATTTCAGTGAATTTGAAGGGAGGGTAATGAACAGTCTCTGCAAAACTGACCATGCTCTAATGCAGTTTGCTGGGCAGAAAGTGAATCCCTCCACATCATGCAGTCTTTTATTCTTTGTCAGTTTCTAGCAGTTGTTACTACTGCCCGAGGGATTGTTGCTGCTGGCCTAGAAGACACTGAGAATAGACTGAAGTTCAGCTGAACTAATGTGAGGTACAGAAAGAGAGATCATAGCACATTGAGGACATCAGCTGTATTTAATTAACATATTGGTATGATATAGATTAGTATGAAGTATTGTTTTGGGGCTGACTTTGACTGTGCCCATGCAAAGTGACATACTGATGTTTAAAACTTCTCACTAACTGATGACCTCTCCTTGAAAAGTTCTGCCATTTTTAAGACTCGTCCTCTGGTCGTGTTATGTTTAAACTTTTAATGACGCTGCTACATTTTCCCCCCGCGACTACCGAATGTACTACTTTGTTGGTTCGTGTCTGTAAGCTTTCAGAAAATGAGCAGAAATATGGACAAAATTAACACAGGACATGGCCAGAAGGCCAAACGTTGACCATAAATGAGTCTGAACTTACTGTTCTAATAGGAAAAAGTCTGGTGGCAAGGGAAAACATACAAACAAGGGAACAGACTTTTAACACCAGCACTCTCTTTCGAGTACATTTCCGTCCATTCACTCTTATTTTACCTTACCTTCACTTTTTTTTTGGGTTTCCATCGCTTTTCCAGTTCTTCCACTGTAACCTATGGATAGCGAAAAGGGAAAATAAAGCCTCTTCCTGTTTTGGTAAAAAATAAAAGCCCAGTGGCAGGTCGAACCGCTTAGTGAAAGTGAGGTTTATAGTAACCAATCTGTTCCTGGATGGAGTCATTTGTCTCCAGCAATTAAGTTAAAGCAGAAAAGTTGTCTATTGCGAAATTAAGCAACCTAAATTTGACTCCTTCATGTGTCTCTAGGGGAAGACGTCAGTCCAGAAGAGCAGCTATGAACCAATCTGGAACGAGCAGATCGTCTTCACCGAGCTGTTCCCTCCGCTCTGCAAACGTATGAAGGTCCAGATACGAGACTCGGACAAGGTCAACGATGTTGCCATAGGAACACACTTTGTTGACCTACGCAAGATATCGAACGATGGTGACAAAGGTAGATCAGAACACACACACGCAAAGTTTGTTTTATTGGCATTGATTAGCTGTCAGGTACATTAATTAGTTTGTCTAAACTAGTTAATATTTTATGTAGTATGTAGTAATTAGCTTTGCTGCAGCAGATTAATCAAACCACACGACCCACCAGACCCTTCGCTAACGGCTGTTTAAATTTAGTGGATGACATTCAGATTGACTTGCATTCAATACATACATTAGCATATATTAAACCAAAGTACAAAATCCATCTAGTGCAAATTTCACAAGTGTGTGCTGTCACATTTCCAGCAGTGGATGGAAGAGCGATGAGCATGACTGATCACAACCTTACAGAAGCTCAAAAACTATAATTCAAAGAAAACACAGTCCCCGCTTTCATTTCCAAGTAATTTCTACAAAGTGAAGTGGAAGAACAGCAAAGCGCTGAGAAATGATAATTAAACTTATTATCAAACTTATTTTAAAACTAAAATATGTTCAGGGGACCATTTTTACATGGTCTGGATAGAGATATGGACTCGAAACCTCATTAAGGAACGAGAAACTGACCTTTCTGTAACACTGAGGTTGTCATTGTTGTCGATCAGGGGAAGATTTGATGCACTGGATGTAGATACGTTTAAAGACCTTATAGCAATAGAAGTGCCAATGTTTCACAGGGTTCCTGCCCACCATGGGTCCAGCTTGGGCTAACATGTACGGCTCCACCCGTCAGTACACTCTGATGGACGAGCACCAGGACCTGAACGAGGGTCTAGGAGAGGGCGTGTCCTTCAGAGCGCGTCTCCTGCTGTCCGTCGCTGTGGAGATCCTGGACACCACTGCGCCTGAGATCATGAGCTCCACCGAGGTGCAGGTGGAGGGCGTCTCAAACATCTCAGAGGTAAGAAGACCCGACTCACGAGATCTGACAATGATCCGACAAAACAGTAAAGACAAGCTGTTGACCTGTTATCCATGAGAACAACATGCTGTTTGACCCCTCCTGATCTCCTGACCCCCTGACCCAACAATAAACACTCTGATGCTACAATCCACCTTTGTATTGGCACATGTGGAGTTAAGTGTCCATCGGGGAAATCAGAAACATTAGCTGCTTTGCTTCGGGGCAAGCTTGCCAGCTATTTGGCTTCTTGGCAGTTATGGTGTAAATGAGTCCCCTGGGAACCCCAGCCACTGCCAGCATGAGTCTGTGCCAGTTGTCGAGCACTTTGCTTTAAAGGAGAGACACATACTAATACTAATCACAGAAGGGTTGTAAATTGGCTCTTTAATCTCTTCTCTAAATATTAAACTTTTACACATCATTTGTAATCTATTAAAACAAAGTGACATGTGCTCTTCAGCGGTTTTAGTGCATTATATTTTGCCATGAGAGAATAAGAAAAGATGGCAATAGCCGACAGGGGGTGTGACAGAAAAAGTTTTTTGTGTTAAAAGCAGGCTGCGGTCCATATATCATAGTCAAACTTTGTGAAGTTCTTGGAGAGATTATCCCGATTTGAGCCAAGAATCTATTCCATGATTGAAGAGCGTTCCTTTAATGCTGGACTTTAACTAGTGCAGTTTAAAGTCATGCTTCATCATTCTTTCAGACCAACCTAAATAAAATCTTCTCATCGATTACAGCTAGATCCAACATCTTTTCTGGAGTTGCCCTAGAGTTGGAACAGTTTGGGAGGAAATATTTTAAGTACTTTAGTGCGTAGTTTGTATGGAATATAAATCAAACGGGTTATTTTGAGAGGTTGGAAATCTACCTCCTCTCCTTAAACTGAGAAGTTACTCTTCCTACTTCCCTTCTTTAATTGTTTTATTATTCAATTAATGTTTTTAGCGTTTTGGTTGTTTTTATGTGCATGATGTGATTGACTGTTACTGTAAATGTAGATTTGGGGTTCCTTTAATTATGACATCAGAACATGGACTACAACTAAGTAGTGTGTTTTCATTTATGGGCCACTCTCAAGCAGGGTTTACATTTTTAAACATTAAAGTGTATTTAAAGGTCTGGGGGAATACCGGTGATCTGGCAATTTATCAAATACATGCAGCTTCCTCTGGAGCCAGAAATGGCTTTAAACTACTTGTTCACATTTGCAGTAGCACTTCCCAAGACTGGGAACAGGGACAATTAGTTTTTTTTTTATTGTTCTTATATACTTGCTCTAATTAAATGTAGTTTGGCATCCATTTGTAATAGCCTTAGGTCACTATGGGCCAATATGTTTTGACTGTCCTGGGGGCATTGCAATGAACTGCTGCAAAAAATACCTTTTAAATTAATAATGAATATGGATTAATATTTAATATTTTGATAACAACCACATGAATTAATTAAAGCATCGTAGAGCATTAAATATGGTAGAAATGCACTGGCAAATGTGATGCATGAATAAAGTAATTCAGGTAGTTTTTATTTGTGTAGTGAATTACAGAAAAGGAGCACCTGCAGTTATTTTCTCCACAGACTCAACAATAAAATGAACACGCTTGAGTCCAATAAAAGGTTCCAGTTTTATTCACTTTATTGGTCTTCTCCTTGCTGTGTCAGAGCGCCACTGGGAAAATAGATGAGTTCTTCCTCTTCGGTTCCTTCCTGGAGGCCACCATGATCGACAGGAAGATCGGGGACAAAACAATAAGTTTTGAAATCACAATAGGTAAATAAACCTTCCCGTCATCTTGTTAACATTGACCCGCACTCCCCAAATTGTACAATACGACGTCGAAATGTGACAGTGTACAAAAAAAGATCATTATCTGCGGTCCATCCGCCAACAGGTAATTATGGCAACCAGATAGATGGTGTAAGCAAGCCTTCATCGGCAAAGAAGAAAAAGAAAGATGGGGAGAGTGAAGAAGAGGAGAGCGAGCTCATCCAGAACTCCAGCGAGGACGAGGCGGACGAGGAGAGCGACCTGGTGTCTGTCTCCTGCACGCCTCCGATGAAGCCCGTCATCACAGACAGGTCAGGGGTTGTGAGAAAGCAATCTCTGATAAATTGCTCATCTAGTTTCAGCCCTTTTGAACTTGCTGTTCAGTGTCTGACAATTATCACAGACAGTACAGTGAATGTCAGCCAGGAGCAGACCGTTGTAGCTGAGTTAAGAGCGTGGTTGCAAAATGCTCTACACATTTAGGGCGATAAACTAAACTGTAGCTTATCATGTAATAATTAAGGTTTATAAGACTATGGACCAAGTCATTTTTCTTTATTCTTCACAGGAATTACTTCCACCTTCCCTACTTTGCAAAGAAGCCGTGTGTGTACATCAAAAGCTGGTGGCAGGACCAGAGAAGACGACTTTACAACTCCAACATGATGGACAAGATCGCCGACAAACTGGTCAGTATGCACCTTTCTTTCCAGCGAGCAAAGTTCGGCTCACGTGACTTGACTCTGACTTTTTGTAGGCGTCTACAGCAATGCAAGCAGCTCCGGGAGGCTGTACTCAGCTGAACACGCTCACAATGACAATGCTAACGTGTATGTTCTTTGTTTAGCATGTTAACGTGCTGTCATTTGACCATCAGCTTTAAACACAAACTACAGCTGGGGTCGATGACAGTTTTGTAGATATCTGCTGTAGTAAAAAAAAAAAAGTATTGGGGAAATGATTGACCTGATAATGGCGCTAAAAGGAGAGTTGGAGGATCAGCAAAGTTCATCCTCTTGGGAACACGAATGTCTGTACAAAATGTCACAGCAATCCATCTAGTTAATAGTTTTTGTAATATTGCGTGCTAGTAGCATGGCTAAAAATATGGGAATAAAGGAAAATAATCACTAGATTAAAAATATGTTACATATAAGAAATAGAAATGATAAAAAAAGATACATTTTCAACTACTGAACACAGTTAATAATGTCACTCGTATTATGGTGTGAGCTGGAATATTGATTTATTGATCTACTGTGATTTGACCTGTACTGGCTTCCCCCAGAAGAGAAGGACTGCTTTGTAATAGGTATCACCCATTTTTTAGTTAGTACTCTTAGTATATATTTAAGGGGCATTTGGCATTAGCAAAACTTGTTTTGGACACAAACATGTGAGCACTAACCTTGTATTTTCCTTGTCTCGAAAAGGAAGAGGGTTTGAACGATGTTCAGGAGATCATTAAGACAGAGAAGGCCTTTCCAGAGCGCAGACTCAGGGGAGTGCTGGAGGACCTGAGCATCGGCTGCAGGCAAGCTGCATAAAAATAATCATTTGTCATGCTGTCGTATTAAAACAGGCATTGTGACTCAGTGGTCGTTAAAGATACGCAGAGCTTCTCCAGATGCTGAAAGCTGTAAAACCACTTTGAGATCGAAGATTATGATGCTGTTTTAAGCTCCTCAAACATGAACAATTAAGACTGCAGCTTCCATCTTCATCAACTCACAACCATCTCTAAGATTCACTCATAAAACCAGCAGTCTCTTTATTGATCTTTATGTCTTTTTGTGTTCTCTCTGAAACGATTGTTCATTGATAGCGTGCATAAGATTGCAAAAGAATATTTCATTTGATTTATTTCCAGCCGGTTTGTGACCCTGGCGAACAAGGACGTGAACCAGGCGGGCCGAACCAAACTGGATCGGGAGCGTCTTAAGTCCTGCATGAGAGAGATGGTATGGAATTGATTTATGTGTCTCACATATAGAAGGATGGAAGCGGCTTGAGTGATCGAGGGAGAGATGAAGCTCAGATTAATGGCATCAATTTCGGCAGCTGTTCAGTCACTAATCCCAGCGCCTCAGAGAGTCAACAGTGTGGAGTTCCTGAAAAAGCTACTTGAGGAAATTAATTTAAATCATTTTCACTCCCTTGAATAATTCCTCGCAACGCATTTGCATACATACATTTGAAATATCTCATTCTCAGAAATGTTTCATATTCCCTCCGATGCATGTTTGTGTTTGATTTGCATTGGACTTCATTTCAAGAGGAAGTGCAAAAAAAGAATTCAAAGTGTTTTGTTGTAGGAGCGGTGAATAAAGGCCATTCATGCATACTAAGAAAATAAATGACTATATTGTAGACTGGCCTGTAGCTGCACTTTATCACTGTTTGTGAGGGAAACTGCGATGGGAAACAAAGCTATAGCAGGAGAATGTTGATTTAAATAAAGTTGATTCATGATGTGAAAAGTCATTATTGTTAAGGGACAATTAGAAACATGCAAGTAGTGACAGTGTTAGTAATCACAGTCTCTTGGAACCAAAACATTTTTCATATTCAGAGAGAAAATCCACAAGCAGATGGTGAAATTGAATATAAACAGACCCCCAGCTATGTGATGTTCCCTCTCTGTTTGCGTGCTTCATCATCATCTATCATCTGTCATCATGCAGGACAGCATAGGCCAGCAGTCCAAGCAGATCCGGACCCAAGTGAAGAAAAACACAGTCAGAGACAAACTGAAGCTGGTGCAGAACTTCCTGCAGAAGCTCCGGTTCCTCGCTGACGAGGTAAAGACACAGAACTGTTCAAGGAGAGAGACTACAGGTTGGATAGGGTGAAGATTTCATCTGACAGATGACCACCACTGTTTTCTCTTAAAGTTGCAGATTCTTTTTTTAAAAATAGATTACAGTGTCATTATCTAAAACGGTGCGTTAACGTGTGTTAAGCGTGTTTTCTTACAGAGGAAATACCGTGTATCAATATTGAATAAACATATGTTATTTTTCTCTTTTCTTTACTTGCATATGTTTAGTATTGAGGCCAAAAGTAACAGTAAGTAAGTAAACAAACAAACCAGCCTTTGGATGATGAATGAACAAACCCCTCTGTGAAAACCTTTTCAGTATAGATAAGAATAAAACTGGATGAATGTGAGTGCTAAAGAAAGTGGAGCTTTTTGGCTTTCTGGAAAAGAATACTAATTTTGAGAACACAGCCTTTAGATATTTAAGATTCCATATGTTTTTTAGACAAAAATAATGATGAACAGGGTAAACATTTGAACTAATATCACTGTGAAAACACCTAGTATGCCCCAGGAAATTCCTTTTCACCTGCAAGGCGAATGCTGATCACATATTAATCAACCCTATGTATTCATTTTGTCCAGCCTCAGCACAGCATCCCAGATGTTTTCGTCTGGATGATGAGCAACAACAAGCGCATCGCTTACGCCCGGATTCCCTCCAAAGACATCCTGTACTCCATCGTGGACGAGGAAACGGGAAAAGACTGCGGCAAAGTCAAAGCTGTCTTTCTCAAGGTGCGATCATCTCTTTCCTGCTCCGCTCTCAAACTTTTATGTTCTCAACCAATAACTCTCATCAACAGATAGAAACCATTTGAAGTTCCGCTTTGCAACGTTTTTTTTAATCAAACTTTTCATAAATATTCACCACAGCTGCCTGGTAAGAAGGGGTTTGGTCCTGCAGGCTGGACAGTCCAGGCTAAGCTGGAGCTGTATCTGTGGCTCGGCCTCAACAAGCAAAGGAAGGACTTCCTCAACGGTCTGCCTAATGGTTTTGAAGAGATCAAGGCTGCTCAAGCAGGTCCTGGTCTTCAATCTGTTCCCCCTGTCAGCCTCGTCTATAACAGTAAGTTCACAGCCAAAATGACAAAATGGGACACATATATCAGTTCTGTAAGTGGGAAACATAACAGTCACTGAAACGTTAAAGGATGAGTTCAACCAGAAATTAAAATTCAGCCATTATCTGACTCATCTCCATGCTGATGGAAAGTCAGGTGAAGTTTTGTATTCCACAAAACATTTCCGGAGCCTCACAGCAAAGCAGCATTATCCTAAACAGCTGAAGTAGACGGGGACTTGTTTTAAAACATAAAAACGTTATTGCAAAAAAGCAGAAAATGGCTCAATTCAGCTCGTCCTGCATAATCCAAGTCTTCAGATGCCTTGTGTTCCAAAATTGATTTGATTAGATTTTTACAGGTCGGGGTCTTCACTGTAGCTGCTAAGGTAAAAACATGAGCGTGCACCCTGTCTGAAGTGGGTGAACAAGCTCGACCACTCATTGAGGGTGTAAATAACTTCTCTTCAAATCAATGTTCTCTTCCTGTGACTCTGATTACTCTTGACGAGCTGTATGGAGCCATTTTATGTTTATTCGGTTTTGTTTTTTTTTCTTTAAAACAAGTCCCCATCTTCTTCAGTTGGAGAATGCTGCAATGTTTCTCTGTGAAGAAACAGCAGAAATATTATGGGGACTACAAAACTTCCCCCGACTTTCGCTCAACATGCAGGTGAATAGTTAATTACAGAATTTTGATTTCTGGGTGAACCGTTCATTTGACATGTATCAAAGCTTCCTTTGCAGTGTGTTATTATTTAAGGTTCCGTTGCTGTTGTAGCAACATTACAGCTGTTAAATCTAGAAGTTTTGCTTGAAGTTGTTTTCACTTTTCATTCAATGGAATGATTTTGCTTTATTTTCTCACCCTTTACCATCAAACTGGGCTTTGATTTCGCGTTAAGTTTCCACTCTCGGATCAATTAGAGGCAGTAAACACAAAAATAAACTCACTCAGACGTTTGACTTCTATTGATCCCTTTAACTTTGCGGCTCTCTTCTCTAACTTCAGTGTAAGATTGCCAACGAAGGGGATTGATTGTCAGTTAATGTGATGTGCGTGTGTGTTTGTGTGTGTCCAACAGTGAAGCAGGTGTTCCAGCTGAGAGCTCACATGTACCAGGCCCGCAGTCTGTTTGCCGCTGACAGCAGTGGCCTTTCAGATCCCTTCGCTCGGGTCTTCTTCTCCACACACAGCCAGGTCACTGAGGTAGGACCACGAATGTGTGTCTGTACCTATAAACATGCAAGTGTGTCGAGTATATGCAAACTGATTTGATGTGTGCGCTGCAGGTCCTGAGCGAGACTCTGTGCCCCACGTGGGACCAGCTGCTGGTGTTCGACGACGTGGAGCTGTTCGGGGAGGCAAGCGAGCTGAGAGACGACCCGCCGATCATTGTGGTTGAAATCTATGACCAGGACACTGTGGTAGGATCTCCCTCCGTGTGAATGAGAGGATGCTGACTGATGGATTCATCAATGCTCGTTAAACAGGATTACGTTTGCGCTAATAAAACTGCTTTGCTTCTCCCCTCCTCGTGTTCTGTCTGTCTGTCCGCCCTTCACTCCTCCCTGTCCTCCTCCTGAACTCTGGCCTTGCTCGTGCTCGCGCTGGCTAAATAGAGTGTGAAAGCATTAGTGCTGCGTTGAATTAGAAGTATTTAATAGATGCTGATGGCTGTTAGCTGATGTGGCATGAATTGTTCGGTTCATCTAGCCGCTGATGAGCTCCGGGAAACCTTTGGAAAGAGTTGCATGTACCTTGCATTTTGCCTCTCTCAGCTGCAGGAGCATTAATGATGTAATAAGTAGCAGTGGTGTAGAAAGAAAGTCCTACCTCCAAATACTCATGAAACAAATTGCTGATGTAGACATTCATGTGAGGAATACACTTCTTTATGTTCTGTTACACTGTAATCTTTAGTGGAGGTGTTTGTTTGTGTTGCATAAAACTCGTTTTTTAATATTTCCCCTCTCAGATTCCACATTTTAGTAACGTTCAACCACTTTAATCAATACTGACACCAAGCGGCTGCCGTGGAAACTGCACCTCTCACACCCGTGTCTAACTCCCACCCCTTGTGCCCCTGACTGTCTCCACTGCACTGCTGTCACAATGTGGTGTTCAGGGCAAGGCAGAGTTCATAGGTCGGACGTTTGCGAAGCCCACGATCAAGATGTGTGACGAGCACTACGGCCCCCCGAGGTTCCCCCCACAGCTGGAGTACTACCAGGTTTACAGAGGGAACTGCACTGCGGGAGAACTGCTGGCTGCCTTTGAGCTGCTGCAGGTAACACAATGCAAGAACACACACAAGTTAACTTTTACGTACGCATGCAGCCATGCACACGCACATGCAACTCTCTTTGAGAGACTGCATGTCTCGGCTGTACAGTTACAGCAAAGGTTGTTATTCTCAAGAGAACAAAAGAGGAAGATTAATTAAAGGCCTCCTGTGGTGCCTTTAATGATGTGGAGCATGGACAGAAGATCATAAGGAAAATTGCAAATGGGTTTTTTTTTCTCTGCCAAGCTTTCTGCATATATGGAGGAATGCCTGCCTACAATATTATATTGACATATAAATGTCATTATATTTAATTACATTTTGATGCATTTATTTCCATATTAATTCAATTATTGGGTCATATATTTATCTATTCTTGATTTTGGCAGTTTGAGTTCTCCATATGAAAAAATATTTCTCCATGTAAAACTCATCTCTTGCTCTTTGCCTGGTTGCACAATCGCATTTCCATCCCAACATCTTCCTCATCACAACTTTATAATCACAATGCATTTCTTCTGGCTCTTCCTCTTCTCCATTGTCGCACGTGTTTCCTCTCCGCCGTGTCACCACACTTCCTTTCCATCCACTTACATGTTCACCTTTTCTCTTTTCTCCTGTGAAATATCCATTTGGTCGTTCTCTTTCTCCTTCTGTGCCTCCTCCTGCTGCCTACAGATTCCTTTCGATGAGGAGGCGATTAGGCGAGCTCTGATCGCTGTCCATAGCTTTGCTGTCCCTCAAATAAAGGTGCTCGTTTTCTTTCATTCTCTCCTTTCATCTCACTTTGTCGTCGGTGTTTGTACTGCAGTAACTGTTTTATCTCTACCAACACAGCATTAACCTCTGCCTTCTCTGTACTCCTTCAAAGTTGTCACACTAAGCAAAGAAAGAATTGATAGAACTATTACTACTGTAGGAATAAAATCTGGTATGGTGCTCAGACTGTATCACAACTGAGAAACCACAGAATATGATATTCATGTTAACCTCCCCTCTCTCCTCCTTAATCAGATCGGTCAAGGAGGGAGGGCCGACCTACCTCCCCTTGAGGGTCCGACAGACTCAGAACGTGGACCTATTCTACCGGTGCCGCTGGGCATCCGACCCGTCCTGAGTCGCTACCGCATAGAGGTGAGAGTTTAACCAACAGCTCTGTTTTGGGTTTTTTTAGCTCTAGAGATCCCCTTCCTTTACTGCTGTTTTCTCTCTGGTTTAGGTTTTGTTCTGGGGCTTACGGGATCTGAAGAGGATTAACCTGGCTCAGGTGGATCGGCCCCGCGTGGACATAGAGTGCGCCGGTAGAGGCGTGCAGTCGGTCCTCATCCAGAACTACAAGAAAAACCCCAACTTCAGCATCCTGGTTAAATGGTTTGAGGTGGTAAGCGCAGCTGTGTGTGTGATATTTGGACCTTTGAAATGTTGAATCTCAGATGTTACATCCAGCTCCTTGCAATAAACAAAACACACTTGTCTTCCTTTGTAACCTATACCAAGAAGCATACGTAGGCACAATGTGAACGTCTCCGTTTACCAGCTCTGTATTTTGTCCTCAGGACCTTCCAGAGAACGAGCTTCTACACCCTCCTCTCAACATCCGGGTGGTGGACTGCCGGGCCTTTGGCCGTTACATCCTGGTGGGGTCCCACGCTGTCACCAGCCTGAGACGTTTCATCTACAGCACCCCGGACAAGACCTCCAACAACTGGGCCACAGCAGGTGAAGGACTATATTTATATCATTGTAAGCAAGGAGCTCCGTTGTGTTTTTGAAGTCGTAGCTTTGTGTTTCTGTTGCCAGCTGAAAAAGTATAAGTTGCACGATCCGTCCTGTACGCTCTTCTAGAGACGTCAAGCCAACACACACCAGCAGTTTTGTCATTCCCTCGGTTGGAAATATAATTCGACAAAATAATCAAGACATTAGGAGAGCAAATACATGTTCAGTAGTTAATGAGTGGCCTGTTGACTGTAACAACTTCTCCTAGTAGTGCCATTTTATTTTATCTTACTGTATTTAACAACTTGTGAAGCACTTGGCCGGATAATGTAATATCCCTACAGTGACAGTGTATACCAATTGCTTTTAAAGGTATACTATGCAGGATTTTCCACAAAGCAGTGTATAGACTTAAAGGTCACATCGCTTTCTCGTCTCTCTCCTCTGCTCTGTCTGTGTCATGAACTGTAGGTCTCTGTGTGTGTGTGTGTGTGTGTGTGTGCAGATGCTGGGCGTGCAGGGAGCCAGTCAGGACTGTCCAGGGGAGAATGCCCGGCAGCTG
>OMLP01046528.1:73681-92807 GCA_900302685.1 Spondyliosoma cantharus
GGATAAAGCTGCGTTGCAAATGACTTAACATAAAATCTGGCATCGTGGCACCTTCTTGCAGGGTTGTGGAGAGGTGTGGCCGTGTTTATTTGTGTTTTCAGTGGATAACCACCATGAACTTCTATTCCTCTGCACCGGCAACAGCTTAGGCCAACTTTGAATGGTTCATTTTCAAACAGCAACAAGCAAATCCTGCATAGTATAGTAGAAAAGCTCACAATTTATTGGCATTTTACACTCAGAGACACTTTCTAATCTTTAAATGTTTCAAATAGAACAGCAATAAATAGCACATTTATTTGAAACATGTAGATTCTCTTCTTCACTTTCTTGTCAGTTCTGGGATTCCTTTACTTCTTGAAAAAGTCCTTACCAAACATGGTGAAAGGATGTTTGCGAAAAATAATTAGACTTTGTTTTAACCTTTTCCATGCTAATGTATACATAGTAAATGTATGCTAATGTATGCATACTAAAAGGACGCTATACACTATTACAGAAGGTTAAAACAAACTTTAAGGATCACATTTACACTCTTCTGTTCCAGCTCTGTTGTCCCTAAAGAATGAATTTTCATTCTTTATTAACTTTGCTGATTTCTCTGCTCGCTTTCTGCCCTGACCTCTTTTCGTTCCTGTTTCCTCTCTCCACCTGTCGTCTTCTTTCCTCTCTCGCGTGTCCTTGGCCGTCCTGTCCTCTCCCGCCACCTGCTCTCTTCGCTCCCCTCGGCTCGGCTACAGCTAAGCTAATGAATGGCTACATGGTCCTTGCCAATGGCGGCTCCCAGCCTCGCTCCTCACCTAGCCTTTCCTCCCGCACCTTCTCTCGCCCCGCAGGTGACATCATCGTCAACATGGACTCAGAGCCTTCGCTCCGAAAGATGGACACAGTCGTCAAGTTAGATGCTGTAAGCTTCTCTTTGACTTCACTGTGGAGCTCGTTTTCTAATGTAAACTGTGTGTGTTCATGTGTGTTAACAGTAGTAGGAATAGTAGCACTGCTTTATGTCCAATCCTTTTAACATGCTTCTGTACATGTGCCGCTCCTACCTGCACCATCCATTGTGTGTATTAACCCTTGTGTTGTTTCATGTGATGCCCCCCTATTATAGACGTCTGACGCTGTTGTAAAAGTTGATATGGTAAGTAACGGTTCCCAAAGAAGTTAACTGGTGCCTTGTTATAAATAAAAAGACGAGCTCTTGAGAGTCACCTAAGCGTCTTTTTAACAGACTGAGGAGGAGAGCGACAAAGACAAAAAGAAGAAGAAGAAGAAGAAGAAGAAGGGAGGAATGGATGAAGATGATGAGCCGGATGAGAGAGTGCTGGACTGGTGGTCCAAATATTTTGCTTCAATAGAAACACTGAAGGAGGTTTGTCTTTTCTGTTCCATTTGCATTTATATGTTTTATTTAGTCTCACAGGATTGTCCCCCACACTTGACATCCACTAACAGTTTCTTGCTGGTTTTCCAGACCCTCAGAGCCCAGGAGGTGGCTCAGGCTGAGGCGGAGGAGCGAGAGGACCTTGAGATAGCTGCAGAGGCAGCAGGTACTGAACTTGGCCGGGCTGTCTGCCAGTGTGCCAAATGTCTGCTGCTCTGATTTTCTTTTAAAGGGATATGTCAAATTTTAAGTTGTGATTCTCCAAGTATAGAAACAATCCTGATTATTTATAATTTTTTACATAATTTTACAGGATTGTTTAAAAAAAATATCTCTAGTTCTCTTATGTCAGTTGCTCTGTCTGAGATGACGGATGGAAATGAGTCTGAAATCACTCCCCATTTACTTTATAGCGCTCTATATTTACCATCCTCTATTTTATTTGTGTGGTATTTATGCTCAATAGAGTGCTCGTAAATTCGTATGCAAATTCTCAAAGTACATAGCGGTGAGTATATAAAAATATCAACATATTTCACCATATTCCAGGAGATTTTACAATATGAAGGAAGGATGAAAATGTTGGAAAGCTATGGCCTGTTAAACTTCACAAATAGACAACAAAAGGTTTTTCTTAAGTTTAAGTTTTGAGATTCAAGGCATACTGGCAAAATAAAGAGTTTAAAAGCCTTTATTCAGATGGCTGTTTCATGGTCAATATTCTAAAAAACATAGACAATGCATGTTAAAAACAAGCTGTGCAACATCATGTGCATAGCAGCACAAACCACCTTCCTAAGATTCACAAAAAACATTTTTGGATCTGTTTCATCACCATCCGCAATTTATTTGTTCTAATAGTGAGATGTTCCACCATTTTCCTTTGTGCAAGCATTTTTGTTTGTTTGTTTGTTTTAATGTATGCCGTCTGCTGTGAGGCTCCATAAATGTTAACTGCTAACTATAGAGCCGTCTACTGAGTTGTTATTATACAGGCAGGGGTGAACAAGGGAGTGATTTTGGACTGTAGCTGTAGCATTTATGTGAGAACAAAGCATCATCATCTCCTTCCTCCCATGGATTCATCCAGGCTTTGAGCATCAACCATTATCACATCCATGACCATTTCCTCCACCGCAATGTCCTCCCTACTCTGCTGTACACATGAAAGTTGGCTCATACAGATTCACTGAATTAACCATCTGCACTAACATCTGCACAGAAACATATGAATTATTTACTGTAACAATGCAATCTGTGTCGCATAAAACTCCTTTAAAGGTGCTACATCCATCATAAGAATAAACACTTTTGTGATTTTTGTGAAACTAACTGTAGCTGCTCATCTGACATTACATCTGATAATATTGTTACAGAAACCTGGGATTTCTATTGACAGCAGTGGTGTTGCATCAGAAACTGTTGGGGCGCCAGATCACGCAAAATACCAATTCCTATATGTTGCTTTAAATCACCGGAAGTCATGAAAAACAATATTTTATTGGGTGGTGTTAAGTTTTTAACTATTCAGACCAAATTATGTAACATTTTCTGGTGTTTTTGGTTCTTGGAGTGCCTGTACATGATTTCAGGGAAACTTACTCCCCTGACAAAACAGACTTGTCAGCTTTCATGTTGAATGACACATGTAGTGCTGTGTGCCACCATGCCACCCCTCCTCATGACTCCACCCCTACTTTGTCCACCTCCACTCACCCGTCCAATCAGATATCAAACCTGATGATGTTCTTCTGAAAGGCTCCAAGACAAATCAAAAGAGCAAAGAAAAGAAGGGCTTCAAGGACAAGAAGAAGGGTCTGGCTGCTGACGGCTCTGAGAAACGACCGGTCAAAGCGAAAGTGGACGAGTTGCTGGTGAGTATATCAGTCACACTGGGACAATAAAGCATTGGCACACGTGCAGATACAAACGCGG
This sequence comes from Spondyliosoma cantharus, assembly GCA_900302685.1. NCBI lineage: Eukaryota > Metazoa > Chordata > Actinopteri > Spariformes > Sparidae > Spondyliosoma > Spondyliosoma cantharus. The sequence goes on from OMLP01046528.1 coordinate 77,001, forward strand.
TGTGTCTGTTCATATGCAGGTGTACAACAAGGAGCTGGAGAGTGAGTATGGCAACTTTGAAGACTGGCTCCACACTTTTAATTTGTACAGAGGAAAGGCAGGGGATGACGATGAACATGCGCTGGATGACGACAGGATCGTTGGCAGATTTAAGGTGAGAAAAGTAACCTATTAAAAACAACTGTGTCCTAAACATTCACTATAAGTTATTGACGGAGCTTCCAGGTCTGAAAAGTGAAGCCAAAGCAGAAATGCCTTAAATCTGCATTCTGCCTAATAGCCAGCAGGGGGCGACGCCACTGGATTCAAAGAGAAGTCGGATTGTATGTAAGCTTATGTGAAAATAACCCTACTTCTCACTTGATTTATTACCTCAGTAAACAGTTTCCTAATCATTGTATAGTTTCGATATTTTGTTTACAGAATACAGAACAATGCTCATCTTGTAAATTAAGTTCTCATTGAGAGTAAAGCAGGCAATAAAGCAAGGTACGCGTACAAGCATAGCTATGTTTTTATTGACAAATTGGTACCACGGCTTGTCTTTGGGTTTTCAGCAAGATCCAATCAGGATATCCTCCCCCTGCTCCACCCTCTCACAAATATGGTAATTTCTGGCTCCAAAAAACCAAGATGGCTACTGCAATAATATCAAAGCTTCAAAAAGGTAGTCCGCAAACCTATGGGGGACATCACAGTGCGTTTACATTTGGTCCCAACCTGCACTAGCGGACCGAAAGAAGTTAAAAGTTAAAAGAAGTAATAGATCAAAAACACACTTATCTTTTAACCTGCTGTTTTTTGTTTGACCCAGGGATCTTTATGTATGTACAAGCTACCTCTGTCGGAGGAGATCACGAGAGAGGCAGGATTTGATCCCAATATGGGAATGTTCCAGAGCATTCCACACAACGATCCAATCAACGTCCTCGTCCGTGTTTATGTGGTCCGGGTGAGTGTCCGTTTGAATCCATACTCAAGTTAAAAATCAAACGGAATCAAATAAATATTCTTTGCTGTTTTCCCCCTCCTCAGGCTACAGACCTTCATCCCGCTGACATCAATGGGAAGGCTGATCCGTACGTTGTCATAAAGCTGGGCAAGTCAGAGGTCAAGGACAAAGAGAACTACATTTCCAAACAGCTAAATCCTGTGTTTGGCAAGTACGTTGGGAGAAAGCTACTCCCTTTAGTGTGGACAAAACAGTAATCAACCCAACAGTCGTCAAAAAATATAGAATCTGTTGTTTTAACTCTTAATTCTCGTTCTCGACTTTTTCTGTTTATCCTCCACTCGTCTGTGCTTAGATCATTCGACATCGAGGCCACATTCCCCATGGAGTCCATGCTGACGGTCTCTGTGTATGACTGGGATCTGGTCGGCACTGATGACCTGATCGGAGAGACAAAGATCGACTTAGAAAACCGTTTCTACAGCAAATACAGAGCCACCTGTGGCATTTCATCCAACTATTCTGTGTGAGCATCCATGTGTTTTTATCCTTCATGTTGGAGTTAATTGCTAAGTTGTAGCATTGCCAATGTCACCACCAGTTTTATGAATAATAGTTGTAACAGAGATGTTACAGTCAAAACCCCTAAGATGTCCTGAAGTTGACTGCATTAACTGTATGTATTATAACTTTCTGAAGGACCTCAGAATTCCAATTTCCTCATTGTTATCTATTAATGTCAGCCATGGATACAATGTTTGGCGGGACCCTATGAAGCCCAGTCAGATCCTGGCGAAGCTCTGTAAGGAAGGCAAGACCGATGGACCTCATTACGGGCCGGGAGGCAAAGTCAAAGTGGCAAATCGAATCTTCACAGGACCTACAGAGATCGAGGATGAAAATGGTATGGCTGCTAAAACAGTGAGATCATATAAAGTCCTGCATAGGATTAAACATCACGATTTACGCCTCAAATGAATTATGATGACTATGTAATGAAATATAAAAGTGATGGTTAGTCTCTGATGTCAAGGTACTGATGGTGTTTGTCAGTTTTATGAGTACATTCAGCCTAATCTTGTTGGTTGTGGTAAAGTTTTGTTGTTTTTTTGTCCCAAAGAGCTTTATTCTTTTTATTCTTCTTCCATTCTTCTTTTCTTTTCTTCAAAATCAACATCCTTCGCATAATCAATCAGATTTCAGATGAGATACAAATCAATCAATGCTCTACGAGTACAACTGCACATTAAGTCTGCCACTGAGGATACCAACACTTCTGGTATCCATTCATCATGTATGTTGATCCTGTAAACAATGTTAGAGTTCAGCAGATGTTGCCAGTAATCTTGGGAATTATTGTTTACATTGATAATAAGCTATAACCCAGCAAACACTGGTCAAATGTTGATGTTGTGTGATGGTGACAGTGACAAAATCCCCTTATCAAGGAGGTTGTGATGGATGAGTGACATAAGCACAGGACTTTCACCCAAGAGACTGGGGTTTGTGTCACATGTGGGTCCAAGTTGACTTTTTATGTGTTGACTTAGTTTCAGTTTTTAGGACGTATAAAGCTGGTGAATGCACACTGAGTACATTAAATTAGGTATAATATCTGAATAAGCCCATTCCTAGTAACATTATATATTTGATGTTGCCGAATAAGACGTTGTGGTTGGAAGTTCAAACAAGCTAAGAAATGCCTGAAACCTGCTAAAACTGAATTAGTTTGTTCTGATTCAAGCATTTTGAGTGTTTTGCTCTCCCTTCACCTCTTTATCTTCTCGTGTCGATATCTCAGGTCTGAAGAAGCAGACCGAGGAGCATTTGGCCCTCACGGTGCTGAACCACTGGGAGGAGATCCCCAGGGTGGGCTGCAAGCTCGTCCCGGAACACGTGGAGACCAGACCCCTGCTGAACGTCGACAAACCCGGCATCGAACAGGTAGGAAGGATCCATGTTTTGTCTGGGAGGTAATGAAAGATTGATATTAGAGTTCAACTGTTTTTTTTCTCTGTGCGTTCAAAGGGCCGTATTGAGATGTGGGTGGACATGTTTCCTATGGACATGCCTGCTCCTGGACCTGCGATTGACATATCACCACGGAAACCAAAGAGGTAGGCGTAGGCTGGAGTAAATAAGACAAACGTCACGACGATTATGATGTTTTTTGATTGTGCAAAGCTGTATATCCAATGCAGTTCCACTTGAGAAGAGATTTGTTAGTTTCCCTTAAAGTTTCTAAATTTCTTTGAGTTTTTTTTCAACAGAATATGTAGTTTTATCCCCAAGTTGAATAATGGTGAGTCTGTTTGAATAGTTAGCTCTCTACTTACTGTCAAATATAAGTCCAACCGTGTGTGTATGTGTTCCTTCCTCCTCCCCTTACCAGATATGAGCTCAGGGTGATTATTTGGAATACAGACGAAGTAATACTGGAGGACGATGATTACTTCACTGGGGAAAAGTCCAGTGACATATTTGTCAGGGGGTAGGTACAGAGGGACGCGGTGACCGAGCCTCATCCCGTGGGTGTGAGCTGTGTGTGGATTTTTTTTTGTTGCAGTTAACCATTATTTTTTTTGTTTTGTTTCCATTTTTTTCTGTGTGCGTATTCGTGTGGCGTCTGTCTTTGTGTTTGTGGTGTGTCTCCTGTCTATCTGTCTGTCGTCCTCTCTCTCTCCTCTGGTCAATGCTCTGCTGGTGTCTAGCTTTGAGCTTCGTGTTGTTATTTGGAACACTGATGACGTAATTCTAGAGGACGATGCTTTCATGACAGGAGAGAAGATGTCTGACATCTATGTCAGGGGGTAAACACACGATTCCATCGCATGGCTCGTACCTCCCTTCCTTCCCCCTCCTGAAGGCCTGACGTCACTCCTTTCTCCCCTTTTCCCACTTCCTGTCTCAACTCTCCATCCAGCACGTTACCTCGCTTGTCCTAAACTCTCCAAATAGCACGCTGAAAACTTATGCCAAGTAAAAATTGACTTAATTCAGGATCAAACCACATTAACAACTTGTTGACTACAATTGTAATCGTTATTATGGTGTATATGCTATAAACAGTCCATTGGCATTTACACAGCTAAAATTTTGAGTTATGCTGATTAAACGTTTGTTCATGTCCTTGAAAACTGCTGAAACCTCTCAACTATCATGAACAAGAAGTCCTTTTTGAAAACCACCATTTTCTGTTATTAGTGAAACTAACATTTTCTTTTTTGTTTGTCTAACAACTATTCTCCTTTTTTTTTGTTAAGTCATGATTTTATTTTATTTTGTCCAATTTTTTTTTTCTTAATTGTTTATTTGTTATTTGTTCTTTGTGAACAAGAAGTCCTTTTTGAAAACCACCATTTTCTGTTATTAGTGAAACTAACATTTTCTTATTTTTTGCCTAACAACTATTTTCTTATTTTTTATTAAAACAGATTTTTTTTTTTATTTTGTCAATCTACTCTTTTCCTTTCTTTTTTTAAGCCACTACTATTTTTATTTCATTTTGTCATAATACTGTATTGTTTTTTTGTAAACTTCCATTTTCATTTATGTCAAACTACTATTTTCTTATTTGTCAAACAACTATCTTATTTCATTCCGTTGAACTGTTATTTCCATTTATTATTATGTCAAACTACTTTTTTCATTCTGTTTAAAGAAACATTTTCCACCAAGCACCAACTTTTACTCTCATCACTGATGGTGACAGGGCTTTTGAACAAGGGAGGATTTCTTTTATTTATTTAATTATTTTTTTTTTTTCAAGGTTTGTGGTTTGATCCTATATTGCCAATTGCACTGGACATTACTTGACTTTCTAAGAGACTTCAAAATATTTATAATTTTTAAGATATTTGGAGCCTTTTGCATGTATATAAGCAGAGAATATGCATGGCACTACAGAGCTCCAATGTTTTTAATAACATTGGCACGTTGTAGCCTGGTCCTGATACTGGACCTTCTTCATGGCAGACATTTTAACATTTTGAAGAATTTGTGAATTAAATGTGCCTTCTGTAGAATGCAATTCCCACTTACTCAGCCTCAAAATAATGTGAAGCAGTTCCAATATGGATAATAAATTAACACTGAAATATTATGATCAGCATGTAAATGGTATTTTAGAAAGATGGTTGTGTAATATTAGCCAGGAGGTTGCACCACAACAGAGAGGGCATGCCTGTGCTTATTTGTCATATGGACTACAATTAATATGAATGGAAGATGGAGGGTTGAGGTGTAATGTGTCCCAGCATGATAAATAATACCAGTTTCTTGTTAATGGTACATAAAAGTAATGCAGCCACTGTTAATGTTTTCAACTGTGCCTGTGGTAAACCTGCCATCATTACATGTAAAATGTCTACAATGAAAAAGGTCTGTAACTCTTAATACTTTATTCCTTCTCAAAGTTGTTAAAGTTATGCAGAGCCTCCTCACTCCTGCACCTCTTAACCACACGTGCTCTTCCCTCAGCTCACCTGGTGTCACTCGTTGACCTCAGGACTGTACTATAACAAACAGGCTGCCATCCTAAAACAACCCTCAATAGACCATATTCACACGGCAGCCATTTTCCTTCTGACACCACACTCAGGGTGAGGAAGCTCAACTGTCGTGCTTCTTGTTTCCAGGTTGCAAATCATATAAACATAGAAAATCTGACAAATAGTTCTCGTTTCACTATATTTAAATGAGTTGCAACATGGAAAACAGCACCTATTATTATTATTATTATTATTATTATTATTATCCCAGCATTAGAGCTTCTCACCCTGAGCGTGATGTCAAAGGAAAATGGCCATTGTCTGACTATGGTCAATACTTGGTTGGCGGTTGATAAAGTATTTAAGAAGTCGAGACCCTCTTATTCAGTGCTGACCCAACCATCTGTACTGACTGTTAGACAGGAGGATGGGGTTGTTTCAGATGGATCCAGTGTTGTGATACAGTGAATATGTTTCAGTTGTTGGGTTACATGAGCTCAGGCGCGTTTAGTGACTTTATCCTACTCAGTCCCAGCCTAGTTTATTCCAGCGCATCTCAGTTAGCAAATCACAGCACATTTCCTCACATTTTTCTTGTCCTCACTAAGATGTTTTAGGCTGACAGTCCCTCCTCTTCCTCTTCACTGATGAAGTCAGACTCACTCAACTGTTAGCGAAAGAGCTCCAGCCGGCACAGCCTCACCTCATAGGCTCTAATCGTCTGCTTAGTGCATCCGGACACTAAAAAATAGCTTTTACTTAAGGAAAATTTCAGATAATTTTCACTAATGGAATTATTGCAAGCTTTTTGTATGCATGGCTTTTGAAAAATAGTGTGAAGCTCCAACATCAAATCAGATTTTTACACCATCTCTCACACATGTATATGGATCGGATTTGGTTTTGGGGAGCCGCATTATATATTTTGATTTTGACCTATTAGCATCATCTCTCTTGTTAACGTGTCCTATGCTCTTGTCTGAATCAACCAAATTAATATCCAGTAACTAACAGACGATTGTAATTCCCTGAGTTAGACCTTAGTAGTGCATGACTGACAAAATAACAAAGTCTATTCACTTATCTCACTAAACCACGATCTAAAGACTTCTATGACCCTTCCCCATAGATGGCTGAAAGGACAACAGGAGGACAAGCAGGACACAGATGTGCACTATCACTCCCTGACTGGTGAGGGCAACTTTAACTGGCGCTTTGTCTTCCCCTTCGATTACCTCATGGCCGAGGAGAAGATTGTCATCTCGAAGAAAGAGTCCATGTTCTCCTGGGATGAGACTGAATATAAGATCCCTCCTCGCCTCACGCTGCAGGTCTGGGACGCCGATCACTTCTCCGCTGATGATTTCCTGGGTGAGGACCAATGTTTTGTTGCTTGAAAAGAAAAAAATAAACAAATTTCCCCCTGATTCAACACAAATTATCACCGTTCTTATTATCTGACTGTCACCACTCTCAGGTGCGATTGAGTTGGACCTGAACCGGTTCCCTCGTGGCGCCAAAACAGCCAAGCAGTGTTCCCTTGACATGATCCGAAATGAGCATGAGCTGCCCACCATTTCCATCTTCAAACAGAAGCGGGTCAAAGGCTGGTGGCCGTTTGTGGCCCGAGATGAGAACGACGAGATGGAGCTCACGGTAAGTTAGTGAAGTTAGTGAAGACTAAATCAATTTCAAACAGCAGTCGGAAAGCCACATGAAGTGAAATAACTCTGATTTAAATTCAACAGAATGAAGAAGAATGTATTTAAAGAAAAAAATATTAAAGCAGGCAAAACACTTTCAAAGCAAATTCAAAAGTCATTAATTCAGTATTACCCAACCTGGGATTGAGAACCCAACATCTCTGTTGATGACGCATCCTTGATCACAATGGTTGCAAATCAAAACCGGTTGAAGTGCAGGCTGGTTTTCTAGATTGTGCCACTGTTCTAAGAAGCTGAAACAAAACTGGTTCAAGAATCAGAGTTAATTTGGGGGAAAAAGCAGTAACTGAGACTTGAACCTGTGACGAGGGCTTTACTATTTTTGAATGACTTGGTTGAAGCTCTTGTTGCTTGGAAGCTTCTACAGCCAAAAGTGTAAGTGTGTTTGCTTCCGTAGTTACATGCCCGTGACCAGTACAACATTGTCTTATAAATCATGTATGTAGAAAATTGTGGGATCTTAATCAAGATGAGGAGACATTTTCCAGAAGTCTTTCCTGCTCCTCTCCACTCTAGTGATTAAGTTAAAATCTGAAATCGACCCAAGATTTTCTGAAATGTAAACTAGGATTTTACGAAAACCTTGCTAACTATCAAAATGTCTATTTAGGTAATTGAAGTCCTAAGTCTCATGACCTGTTTTAGCTTTTAACCACTTTTCTTTGCCAAGTTACGGTGAAGCAACAAAGCTCAAAATTGGGGTGGGTTTGTCACAATGGTTTCCCATTATTTCTCATGGGAATTTTCTTTGCAGTTTTTTGTAATTTTTGCGAAAAAACAGGTTTACAAATCAGAAGACATGTCACACTTTTCTGGATCATTTTGCGTATTTTGATGTGTATGAGGGATCAAAGAGATTGGATACCAATCTATACAGACAGAATATTGTTCACCTGTGATAGGAAAAAAGGTCAAGTATTAGTATAAAGATGCCTAAACTCAAACTCAAAGCTGATTGATTGTTATTAACTTTGATATGTTATCAAACATGTTGTCATTGCAGGGTAAAGTAGAAGCTGAGCTTCATCTGGTGACAGCAGAAGAAGCGGAGAAGAGTCCTGTAGGACTTGGACGAAACGAGCCGGATCCACTGGAGAAACCCAAGTAAGATATTACATCATCACAATATATCTTGAGTCAAACTCTCACATGCACACACTAAAATTTGAGGATAGTTGTGTGGAGCAAATAGAAGGCACAGACATGGACTGTCCTTTAAATTTCCTTTTTGAGAAGTTCATCCTCTCAGTGCAAAAAGCAGTGGATCAAATGCTGCGTCGTGGATCACCGCCAGCCAAGACTGAATATTTAATGAAGCTGTGATTTGGTCTTTTTTGACCCTGCACTGCTTTTTGCACTGCCTAAAGACCACTGTTACACTTTCGCACTCGTTTCTCCTCCTACCATCTCTTCAACTGTCTCCCTCTGTCTCTCCCCCTCCCCTGGTCCCTCCCCTCCTTTTTGCGTGTGACTCGCCCTTTCTCCTCACCCTCTTTCTCCCTGTCTTTGGCTCCATCTGCATTCCTTTCCTTTCTCCCCTCTCTACCTCCCTCCACAAAGTCGCCCGGACACCAGTCTAATGTGGTTTCTGAGCCCACTGAAGTCCATTCGTTACTTCATCTGGCACAACTACCGCTGGCTGATCCTCAAGGTCCTGGGCCTGATACTGCTGCTGCTCATGCTGGGGCTCTTCCTCTACTCAATCCCCGGCTACCTGGTCAAGAAGATACTGGGGGCCTGACGTGATGGTAGCCTCCGCCCCCGTCCTCGCCGTCTCTGCTTCTCTAGTTAACCCCCTTTGCTTCCTGGATTCTCCTGTCCTGTCCCAGACTCTTTGTTTTCCCTATTTTCCTTCACGTTTGTCTCTCCTCTGTTGCCTTAGCTATAGATTAGTGTCAGTGTCTTTTGCCACCGAGTGCCATTATACATCTCATCAGTGACCAGCTGTTTGGTATGAAAACACATATTCGTAAAATCTGAATTTAATTAATGGAATGGTGTATTACCTGTCAGATATATTGAAGCGTCCAGAAAAGTGAGTTTCCAGTTGTAATTACAACTTGAATATAGATCTGAGCACTTTCTACAAGTCAGTAAATGACATAAATGAAATGACATAAGGCCGGGCCTGGAGAAGATTGTTTTTGTAATTCCATGTCTGATGCCTAGCTGACATTTACAAGTGTGAATCCATAGAATATAGAAACAAGAGAAGAGCGGCTGACATTTTCAGTGACATTTAGTTGCCGTATTGTTATTATCCTCCATGAGAACACAACAAACTAACAAGAAATGCAATACTAAACAAGTCGCAAGGATATTTTTTTTCATTGCAGGAGACACATTGGTGGTGACGTTGGTTTCAAACATCAGTATTTTGTTAATTCTAAAGGGTTAAAAACTAAATATTTTTAAGATCCTAATCCAGGCATCATACACAACAGTATAAACACTATACTGTAGGACACTGTACAAAATAGTATGAGCTGTGAGCCAAGTTTCATTTTTAAATGCAGAGCTATTTAACTTTAAGTGACACATCTAAATTGCATTATTAAGGTTTATTGTACGTTTTATAATGAAATGTAGCCAGGACGGTGAACATCTGGTAGTGATCATATCCACACATTTCTTATGTCCCATATAATCTCCTGAATATGTTGTAGGAATAGATTTAACTTAATGGTCAGTACATTCATAGCACATTAATTGCATCTGGGATAAATGAACCATTGAAGATCTTTTTCTGTGGCATCGCTCTGAGGGGAGCAGCTGAAACTCATGGTAGAGGGGATGTGTTTGGTCATTGTCATGAGACCAGAAAAAGAATACGAGTGCTATTGAGCCTTATGGTGGCTGATGACAAGACACAAACTAAAAATACACGTAAATTATTGACACTCAAAAAGATGAATCCCTCCTTAAAATTTTTGGTTAAATACACCGACATAGTCAAAAACACAAGGCCTTCCTTGGACAGACAACAGGGTTCTGAGCCATTGGTCAATCATCCATCCATCCATCTTGTTTGTGCAGATGTTTTTATTGTTCAGCTTTCACTCTGTGGCGTGATCTTTTGGTCCTCCGGAACATTATATTGATAGAAATGTGGGTTGTGAGCATGCTGTAGTGAACAAGAATATTCATTAATGCAGCTTATTAACCACTAACGCCAGCTTTCTCTCTCTCTCTGTCACTCCTCCCTTGTCTCATCCCATCGCTCACTCTTCATCAACTCACTCCTCCACCTGCACGCCATCCTCGCCACATTCCTCTAAAACATCCATCCATCCCCGCCTCTAGTCGCCCAGACACCACGTTCCTGTGGTTCCTGAGCCCGCTGAAAGCCATCCGCTACCTGGTGTGCAACCGCTACAAGTGGCTGATCATCAAGATCGTGCTGGCCCTGCTGCTGCTCATCATGCTGGGCCTCTTCCTCTACAGCATGCCGGGCTACCTTGTCAAGAAGCTGCTGGGGGCCTGAGAGGCTGCTGGGAGGACACGGGAGGGGGGTGGCCAGCCGGATAGATGAAAGGATGGGTGAACGAGGGAGATGAGGAGGAGGAGGTCATCGGAAAAAAAAAACAGCTCGCCACCTTCCGCCTTAGCTCCGAGGAGAGAGGCAGACACCACCTCCCCCGAAATCATGAGAAACACTAACCGTCTGCTCCTCTATCCGATCTGCAGCAAGCCTAACAAAACGCTCAGTATGTGGACTCCATCCTTGAACTGACTAAAAAGCAATCATTTGCCACAAATGTAACCCCTTCTTCCTCTTCTTCTTTTCGAGCAATGTTACATGACAATGAATGTTTCTTTACGTGGTTAACCCGCTAATTAAGCTCAATCCGCAGTGTTGTGTTTCGTGGTCAGACGATTGCATGGCCGTTCATTTCAAGTGATGCTGTAACATCTCCCGTTACTGCTACAATGTCTGCTGTCGATTTAGGTAAATAGGGAACATATGAACAATGTTTTTTAGTAACACTTTGCAACCCTCCCCCTCCTTCCTTCTATTTAGCATTCATAAGCACTAAATAAACATTTAATAAACGGTTTGCTACAATGCAGTTGTAATCAGATATAAGGATGTTTATCAATGACCGTTTTTTATCAGCAATCACAACTTCTCCTGTGAAGACATGTTTTATATTATTATACCTGTGTCATTCGTAATCTGTTTATACACCAACCAGCCTCCACTCTCAGTGCCCACAAGAGGACTTAACGGTTGTTGACGAGCACATTAATAAACACTTATATCTGCTCATAATTACATCATCTCGTATTAAATGTTTACATGCTGCTTATAAATGCTCTCAAGGGTGGTTGAGGCAACGTGTTGCCATTTTTGCGGTCTTTGCACACTTCGAGAATAATAATGAAGAAACAAAAAAATAAAGATGTCTATTTTCCTAATGAAATTCAGAGAGACATAGAACAAGGTGACTTCAAAATGAAAATCAGATGAGTAAGAAGCTTTCTACAGGGTTCCACTGCGACTCATGTTTATCCTCCTGGATCAAGGCAGCCGATGCCAGACTTTGGTCAGAGTATTTGCAAATAATTCCAATTAAAAAATGTTTAATCTAACTTTCTTATTAATAATATGTGGGCCAGACATGCACTCTCACAAATGCTGTATGCTTATTACCCCGATTTTTGTGTAAGAATGTACAGGAAATGCTCTTCAGTTCGCTGTCCCACTGATAAAAATCCCCACGGGAGAATAAAATGTATTATTTGCAGATCTCATTTGACAAAGTCTGACTCAAAAGTCCTCAAAAGCAACAAATACTCGAGGTTATTGCTGTTTCCTACACAAAATGTAGACTTATATGTCAATATGCATGCATCATTGTGATAACTGACCACAGAGGTCATGTGTGTTGGCATGACTGTCTTTCCAGCTCGACACAAACCAAATCACCTACACTGTTATCTCTAACGCTACAGATAATGTGGGAATATGTTTAAAGTGCACTTGAGTGGAGTGGTGAAGGGAGGTCTGTGTTGAATCTCAAAACTCAGCTCCGTGTCGAATCGTTTGCGGTGTCCGTCACTCCCTCTCAAAACTTGCCTGTGCTTGACCTCATTTGTGTTCCAGTCTTTGTTTGTGATTATGTGTTTCACCGATTACAAGAGTTATCGTTTGCACTAAACCTGCCTGTTTTTACGATTGATTTGTGTTTATATATCTGTTGAAATGTGTGCAGTATTTATTTTCTGTCTGTTTTGGCAATTTGAAATAAACTGAATTTCATGGACAACATGTTTGAGATTGTTAAAGCAGCTAGTCAATATTTTTACATCAACAATGGCTCACGTTAAACTGGCTCTGTAAGGGGACGTTCTCAAATTTCTGCTCTTCCCCAGTTCTGTATCACTTTAAAGGAACAGTGCAGTTTCATGGTACACAGAATATCTCTGGAGCTTCACAGCTAAACAGCAGTCAAACTGAAGTAGAAAAAAATAAAAAAAATATATATATATAAATTGGCTTCATACTGCTCGTCAGGTGTAATCCAAGTCCCCGAAAGGCCTGAGATCCCAAATTGATTAGGAAAGACGTTATTTACACCCTCAACATGTGGTTGAGCTCATGCTTTAACTTGAGATGGGGTGCGCGCTTTTAGCTCAGCGACTACGATGACGTTTTTCAGCTAAATCTTTTCAAATCAATTTGTGATCTTGTGGCTTGCAAAGACTTGGATTACTACTAAAAAAAGTCCTCATTTACTCGAGTTGTTTGGGAGATCACTGTTTTGCTGAGAAGCTCAAGAAATATTTAGTGGACTACGAAACTTTCCATCAGCATGGGGTGAGTAGATAATGGCTTTTCATTGTTGAACTGTTCCTTTTAAGCATGTTTCAGTTCAGTGTTTGGGTTTTTTCATCTTGTAACTTTATGTTATGGCCTCTCATTACATCTTTTTTTTCTTACAAAACCTCATACAAATCATAGACAATTGATATTTTAATCCAGAGGGACATCGGACCACATTTCAAGGTAAACCCACTGGTAATTATTTTCCCCTTAATATGGCGAGAGAATCCAATCATAGCAAACGCTGTAAAACTCTCTCAAGCCCCTTACCTTCTTGGGTTTATCATAGTTTGATTGACATAGTTGGACTAACAAACTTCCTGTCCTCATACTAGAATGCAAATGTTGCATCCCAAAGGGAGGGAACTATGAAATGAAAACGAATGGTACTACTCCATCTGTTACATGTGGTTATTTGCTAACAAGTTAGCTTTAACAACCTCAGTGAGGAGGGTATGTCAATGTGTTCACAGATGGCCTCTGCTGCCTCCAAGTGGCAACAAAAATTAGTTGCAGGCTTCAGTTCATTGGCCGCACTATAACCTTCTGAATCTCTGTGTGCAGTCGTCCCAGTGGCAGCATGTCGTGGCTGCTGAGCCCGGTGAGGACGATGTGCATCCTGGCCTGGAGGCACTACAAGCTGCACTGCGTGGTGCTGATGGCTGCGGTGCTGGGCCTGCTCTTCCTAGGCCTGCTCTTCTTCTCTCTGCCCTCAGAGCTCAGCCACAAGCTTTTCAACCAAGCTGGATGAAGACATCGAGACTCTACTATTGTGTGTAAACTTTGTATCCCACAAGAACTGATGTATGTCTTACTGATGATGAAGTTGATTGTTTCTGCCATTTTTTCCTGCGGACTGCGGAAATAAAACCTGCAAACCACGTTGATTTGATCCTTTATGCATACTCTGATATATAGATCATTTGACAAATACCACATTTGCATACTGTTCCAGTTCTGCTGATTCTAAGTTGAGTGTGAACCAGAGGATATCCAGCTTTGTGCTGACCTATCAGAGAATCATGGTTGTCAGACGGATGACGCTAGATGCAAACTCATCTCTGCCCTATTTCCTTGGTTAATTTTTTGGTCAATAAAATAAAATCTGGAAAAATTTACGTCACGGGTACCCAAGACACTCGATTTACAATTCAAATGCCATTCAACCTCTCTCTCACTATTATATTATACAAATGACTTTTTTCTAAGCTGGTGACCCTCCACCGCATTGAATATCTGGAAATCAGTGTGCACATCCAAGAAACAGAGACATAAACTTAAACACGGACTCATAAAGCTGAGATAAGCAACTGTTGCAGCATTAGCCGCAGCTCTTTGTTCTGCTGCTCAAGATCTTCAGTCTCGGGGACGAGCTCAGAGATCTCTGTCAGGACCGCACTGGGAACACAGAAGAGAGCAAAGCTCGTTCAGAAAACACAAGGATGTTTGCTTTGTGTGTGAGTGCGTGGTTGAAACTCACAGGTAATGTGTCAGTACGCTCTCTGCTGCGTCCCAGAGTTTCAGTTCGTCCTGAGAGATCACGTTGCCCATACTCTCCCAGTAGGCTTCATCCTCTGAAGCATCCCGAGCTTCTACATGCTGAAAACTGCAGTGTTGGCGGACTGAGCTCCTCCTGAAAGCCCCGGGGAACACGTTAGCATCGCATGTTCATTACAGTGTTGATTACTGCAGTAAACTGTGGTCTTACCTTGACCTTGTGAGCTGCTCTAAGAAATGTTTTAGAGCGGGCACAACATGTTTTGGATCAATGAGTTCAGACGTGAGGTTGGTCTCCACTTCCTCCCCCAACTCAGCACAAACATCCTGCGGGCAGACAAAATAGTGACGGTAGAAGCAGAGATAGTATTTGTCTTCTTTGATGAAGCATCCATCTTTCCACTGCATCTGTTTCATTCCTCACCTCAGTCTGCTCTCTCTGCTGATGTTTGGACTTTATTAAGAAATGAGCCAACTTTGGCAAATCCTCCTCTTCGATGCCAAAAGACTGGAAGAGCAAAAGAAAACCAACATGTCTGGTTATCCAGGATTTGCTCCATACTATCCATTGATGGATTACACCACATGAACTCACAGTAAGGAGAGAGCCCAGCTTCACAACGGTCTGCTCTTCCTTCTCCAGGGGGGCCAGCAGACTCAGAAGTTTCTCCTCAACCAGGAAGCCCTGAGACAGACGCACGGGAAACTTTTAGTCGAAGATGCTTGTCACATAATTTAATGGTTTTCATTGACTGATAGCACCGTCAGGTTTGTGCACTAAATATGACGCTAAAGCCATTAGCCATTTAGTTTAGCTTAGCATGAAGCCTGGTAAACAGCTAGCATGGCTCTGTCCAAAGGTAAAAAATCTGCCAACCAGCACCTCTAAAGCTCAATAATCAACACATTACATCTTGTTTGTTTATTCTGAACACAAATCAAACTGTAAGAAATAACATGTTGAGTTACAGGGGGTCATATGCCAGACTATTTCATGGCTGAGAGTGGTGACTTCCTGGTGTCTGTGACCCGCAGAGACTTTAGACTTAAACACAGCCATAAGAGTGGTATTGATCTTTTCAACTGTCAGGATATAACAATATCCCAATATGTTTTATATAATTTTGATGCATTACATTTTAAAGCTAGGGTCTACAATCCTGGAGAGCTAACAAGAGAGCTAGCAAGATTTGAAAGTGGCACCTCCTCTAAGTTCCACCCCCCCTCCCGTCAGTGCTCCGTCCAGTAGGACTCAGCAGGGAGAACGTGACCTGTGCAGGCGCGGAGGAGGGAGGGACAGAGGGGGGCGTAGGCAGA